>JAEIIH010021098.1:0-12920 GCA_018904745.1 Drosophila orosa | reverse complement strand
GAACTCGGTTTATGGTTGGGCAGGAGGCGAGGTTAATCGAATTCTTGGGCTTTCTGGGGGTTTAAGGAGACTCTTTCAATTGATATTTAAGCAAGGATTAAGTCGGGAAACAGGGGAAGAAGCTATTTTTTTTACAAAAGATTGAAAAAATAGATAATAAGTATACAAACTGTAGAGATAATGGTTTCAAAATTAAGAAAAATAAGCCTTTTCAAAGGTAAAGTTAATATAAACCATTTCAAACTTTAGCAGTAAATTTGTAAAAGTTTTTTTCAGCAAAAACTACTTTTAAAATATATAATTTACAATATAAAATGACCAATCAATAATATATAATATGATATCAATCGATAATATCCCATATCCAATTGGTTCTATAGAATTACTCTGTTTAAAGGCTATTCAGGAACAGGAAAAGGAAGTTACCCACATTTCCCATAGCATTCCTAAGCCTGTAACTGTTTTATTTTCTTCTGAGAATTGTCAAATGTCTTGTTTTCCGCTTTTTTAAATTTCAAAGTAAACGTGTCACGCCTACAGCTTGTCACAGCTGCCAGGATAATAAGACTGACCAGTATTATCAACGAAAGCTTAAAGAGATTAAATACAAAAATCAATAGCATTCTTCAGTTTACTTAACTTATATATCAGATATTTCTTAATTTTCAAAAAATACCTTTTCTTCTTTTCCTTTTTCCCACATGAAACTCTCTAATGTCACTAAATTATGTTCTGGCTAAGGCCATATTTATGGGATATCGATACAGCTCAACTAGATACGCTTCCGCAAAAATATTTTCACACATTTCAAACAACCCACACACACACACACACACAACGAGCATTTCCGCATTATCCTCGAAATAGGAAAGGAACGTGTTTACTGCGCTGGTCCTTCCCCTGGACAGTCATAAATTTATTCACGCAAATGAAGGCGCATGTTGGCAGGTTCATGAGCCAGCCGGACTCCTCCTTATTGTTGTTTACATTTTACACTCATAACTTCCAGCTCGCCCACACATCAACACACGCGCGCGCACAAGTCCTGGCAAAGGGAAAGGATGTCCTGGTGGCACATAATTTGACGTGGCTGGGAAATTCTCGTAGCTGCTAACTTGCTGCAGTTTACACATTAACTTAACTTTTGCGTTGTGGCATAATGCATTATATAAATATTGCGCATACGCCGCGGTGTACGTAAGCCCGAGTTAATGAGCTGCAACCGGAATCGCGTGCAACGCTGCCATTTATCAACTTTGCGGCTAAAGGTGCGCGTAAAATGCTACGTTTTTCGGTGCTCTCCTGTAACCGCAGATAACACCTGCTGCTGGCCAGCGAATAAATCTTCTCCACTTGCAGTTTGGCCAGCAATTAAAATGCAATAAAGGATGCATTTAAATTGCTAAAGTAGCCCTAGAAGGGTAGCTGTAGCTGTAGCTTTAGCTGCCTCCTTATTGACTTACTCGCTTCCAATGCTCGCCATGCATTTCCGACCCCGAGTGCTCAGTTAAATGGAATGTCTGACATGCACGGCTCCTCCAGCTCCTCCTGCTCCTCCTCCTCTCTATTTCCTGTGCTATTTCGGGGTGCATGCAACTTGGTTTCTATTTCGGGAACGCTTTATAAAAACCGCAAGCCATCGCCATCGCCCTGTGTGTGTGTGTTCACAGAGCCGACA
The DNA here is from genome assembly GCA_018904745.1 of Drosophila orosa. Taxonomy (NCBI): domain Eukaryota; kingdom Metazoa; phylum Arthropoda; class Insecta; order Diptera; family Drosophilidae; genus Drosophila; species Drosophila orosa. The sequence continues at coordinate 11,242 of JAEIIH010021098.1, read as the reverse complement.
TGACCGCCCAGAGGTGCGATGTCAGGTGGCAAATGGCAGCCGGGGAGGGGAGGACAGTGGCAGGTGGCAGGTGGCTGGTGGCAGTTGGCAGGTGGCAAAATGCAGGCGGTTGTGTCGACGCTCCTGCTGTTTTATGCCTTGCACGTAGTCCACCACTGCACTGCACTGTCGAAAGTTGATATTTTTTCAAGCCGTATTGCTTTGTGGTTTTTCCCCAGGGGCCAAGGGAAGCGATTAGGATCCGAAAAAATGCGGAAACGGGGCTAAATGTGATAATAGCCATCAAGGCAAACAGATTTTTGAAGCTCTTTGTCATTTTTAATGGGTAAATACAAAAGGAAGGGTAAATACAAGAATTTAGGGATTATTTGCTTAAAATATTATAGATTTATCTAGTCTTTATGGTTTATTTATCAATAAATTCAATCTTGAATCAATATTCAATCAATATTCCATTTAAAATCCTGTTAAAAATCTCTATTTCTATTAGGAAATTAAATTTGTTCTTTCCCATAAACCATCTCAAATCAAACTTGGCCAAAGCAATTCCTACGACTTTTATCAAGCATTTTCCTTGTCAAAATTATAATTCATTTGATGGCTTAGAAGTTGAGAAATCAAACCGTCACGTTGCTGGAAAATAACATCTTCTCAGCTTTTGCCAATAATTGCCAGCTTGCCAGCGTTCGTTGCAATCCAAAGCGAATGGTTTCCAGTGAAGAAGCTGCCCCAGCAAGTTGCTTCTGGTTTCCCCCAATGCACTTTAATTGACTCTAAACATTTAGTTGCTTGGTTTTTCTGCTCGCTATCCATTTTCCTTTTATGGCAGCTTTTTGCTGCATTTTAATTGCTCAATTCCGTTAAGTCAGTTGCTGTTTTTAGTTACCAGCAAAGTTTAAAGTAATTTATGCTGAACCGCAATAAACTCGGTTGCGTGGACGCAGAATGCTGCAAAAGTTGACCCAAAGTTTTAGCCAAAAGAACGTACTATATCTAAAGTAGATTCGCGTAAAAACCACAGGAACATAACTTGTCGAGAAAACTTATAAGAGACAGCAGCCGCAGCTAAAGGAGGATTTGTTGGAGGAGGAGGAGGAGTCTGGGCTGGAGTGGGCCTTCGCCCACGAGTGTTTGTGTTTTTATTAACGCCGAACAACGGCCAACAGATTTCGATAAGCCAAACACTTATGGCCACAATAAAATGTCGGCCAGTCTTAATGGGTGTCAACAGCACGGCCAATAATAATACACCCGTCTTGGCCCGCTTTTTTTCTTTCTTTCCTTTCTGTGTTTTTTTTTTTTTTTTTTCAACAATTTTTACGAGCACTTTATAACGGTTTAATAGCCCGAACAATGAGTAGCCACCTCCACCTCTAGATAGTTCCCTTTCCCTTTTCCGTCTGCCTATTCCCTTCGAGTCCGTCGATTGACGCACACTAGAGACGTCCACTTGAGGCGAACGGCGTACGGCGAACTATATTGTTTAATGGCATGATGAATTATGACACTATCCCAGCCCACAGAATCCCAGGATCATCAGGACGAGGCCCCTGCGAGTCCTGCTGAAACGCGTGTCTAAAGCGGAAGTATTAGTGAGCACACGTCTTCCTGCTCGCCCACTTCAACATCCATCGTCATCATCGTCCTCGTCGTCTCCCAGACAAATATCTGTGACAGCCAGGCCAACACACACATCCCATTCCGGTCGATGAAGAGATGGAGACTCCCCATATTCCCCACTCCTGGTTGTACTTTCGCTTTGAAATCGAAAGCAGGCCAGGCTCGGGGGGAAAACTTTAATCGCCGCTGACAAAGTTACCAACTGGCGGCTGCCCTCTAAGCCCAGTTTGTGACTTGACTTTTAAGTGGCCGCCAGTCTTAAAGCCCAGAAACGTCATTTCATTTCGGGTGTGTGGGCCAAAGGTCAAACATCTGACAAGGCTCCTTTGAGAATGTATATAATTAGAGAACCCGATACTCTGTCGCACAAAAACACAGACCACTCAACTCCTGTCTAATTGGCGTTACAATTATTGAACGTTAATTGGCAGAAGAGTTGAACAGCCGCAGCATTGACTCGTTTACCTTGGCTAATTACACGGCCAGAAATAGCAGAAAGCTTAGTTTATTCAGATTTAAGACTGTTCATTATGTTAGCTTTGAAAATAAACGTAGTTCCTGGAATTGGAATAAAGAAAACTGAAGGGATTTCGGCTTTATAATGAATGCAAGTGGTGATTTGGCTGGTATCCTTGGCTTAGGAAATCTTTTACGCTTTTAAAAACAAGCTCTGGGTTGTCCCAAGAGGTTTATCTTAAAATATAATAAAATATACAAAATATATTATCTTTTGAGGCATATACTTAATTTAATTTTATAGTTTTATATTGAAAGTTAGGGAACATTAAGGTTGAGGTTTTTCTTAGTTGTATTTTGCAGAACACTTAAACCTGCAGAGATGATTTAATGATTTAATCTACTAAATCTAACTCTTAACTTTTAATAAATAAGCATAATTTATTATTAAATTAATGAATTATAATTGTATTAATTATTTTACATTACTTCCTCCCCCTGCAGGTTTCCGCTTCTGGCAAGGGCGTCCTAATCACCGGCTGCGAGGCCCCTTTGGCCTGGTATTTGGCCAAGAAACTGGATGATCTCGGCTTCACTGTCTATGCTGGCTTCAACACCCCCATCGATGACTCCGACGAGGCCAAGATACTCAAGGAGGAGACCTCGGGCCGCATGAAGCTGCTGCATGTGGACGTCACCTCAGAGAAGACCGTAAGTCGCTAAAGCTTTTTCCCTCAAAGCTTTTAGTGTATGTCTCCACCCCATATCCTTGTTATCCTTTATCCGTTTATCCCTTAGCTTTTGGAAGCTGCCCGCTATGTGTCCCAGCACCTGCCCCATGGCGCCGAAGGACTCTGGTCGGTGGTGCACTGCGCCCACTGGATAGCTTTGGGCGAACTGGAGTGGATTCCATTCGGTGTGCTGCGCAAGAGCCTGGACCTCAACCTGTTGGGTGAGTGAAAGTGGCACCACTTGTCAGGGTTGCAGTGTTTGAATTTATCTTTGTTTCCTACCAGGTGTCGCCCGCTTAACCCAAATCTTCCTGCCACTGGTCCGACGTGCCCATGGTCGTGTGGTGTTCCTCACCTCCGGCTTGAACCGTGTCCCATCGCCCGTGCGAGGCATCCAGAATGCCACCCAGGCGGCCGTTGACTGCTTCGCCGCCTGTCTGCGCCAGGAGATGCGCACCCGGGGCGTGGATGTGTCCGTGGTGGCTGCCGGCGAGTTTTCGCCCGGCAATGGCTGGCTGAACGAGACAGAGTTGCGCGACCAGGTGAGAAAAGAAGCTAATGGCCGGCATTGGGACTTGTGGTGGGGCACCTAATGGTGTGCAGAGGGAGAAAAATAGGGAGCTAAGTTTAAATCCTTTTGGGTTTAAGGATCTCTTAGGAATTCTAGTTCAAGTTCTAGGATAAATATTCCCAGTAAGCTATATATTATAGCTACAGAGTCTACAGAGATTTTTAACCACACCTTTTTTAGTACATTTCCATAAACAGAACATTGTTTAGCTTTATTCTACTTTAACATCTCCTAAAATGTCAAGTGTCACTTATTTCTCTCCCTGTGGATAAGCCCTGTTATGCTTTTAGTTTTTTACGATATGATAACTATTTCTGGAAGGGGGAAACTAAAACAGAACTCATTAACTCTGACTGGCTTTATTCTCCCTTCCCTCGTGTCCAGGCCAAGCAAATGTGGAACGCTCTTTCCTCGGAGCAGAAGAAGACCTACGGCGAGGATTACTACGAGGCTGCCATGACGTCGGTGGAGAAGTACTCCCGCCAGGTAAGACAGAGTGTCCTTCCACCCGCAAGAAACGTGTGCCCGGCAGCTAACGAGCGTTTAATCCCCACCCAATATTCCTGCCAGGCATCCGACATCCAGCCCACTCTGCGCGTCCTCATCGATGCCGTGACCAGGACCTTCCCCATGGCCCGCTACACGCCCGTGACGACCACCGAGAGGATGCAGATCTTCCTGGCCGAGCACCTGCCACCGTCCCTCTACGAGCAGCTGTACGGCGAACAGAAGAAGTTTGTCTACTGACCAGCCCCAGCCCGACGACACCCGGACTCCTTATCCTGATATTGTTATTCGGAAATTGTTATTCATTTATGATTTTCCCAACTCCCGAAATTCGCCAGAGCCAGGAGCTGCGCCAGTCGATGAGCATTTACGTCCTTCTCTCGATTATTTTCATAACTTTTTGCATATTATTATTATTATTTTCTTTAGTTGCTAGAACGAATTGTATAACGATGAATAAAATGAAATGGAAACAGTAGGAAACAGTATAAATTTAAAGAGTTTTTCCCCTGTGAATGTCCTCGTGCTCTGCTCTCCTTCATTTCATATCCCTGCGAGCTGCTGAAATCTTTGAATCCTGATAATTGCTCTTGATTGACATTTGCCGAGTGCCAGGATTTGGGTCTGTTAGTGCTTTTTATGGACAGACAAGGAGCTGCATAAGGAATGGGGCTTGCTCAGTGGAAGAGCTCAGTGGAAGAGCAAAGCTTAAGTGCAGTGTCACACAGCAGCGGAAGAAAAGGAGAACCCCACAGGACGGTGAACTCATAAAAATAAATTCAATAAATTTTTAATGCGTTTGATTCGAAACAACAATGACATTTCCGCTGCGCGACAAGCAAGGAGCCGAGCTAAGCCAAGGACTTTTCGCGGCGGAGCTCAGGTGTTGGAAATTCCCAGACCCAAACCCTGATGTGCTGTTAAGGAGACACCAACGGGAAGTGCATAGCTGGAGCATAAATCTGCCAGGTTGTTAATGTAAGCCGCAAACTGGCGGCTATAACCTTATTTGCCACACCTGCTCGAAAGGTACTACGTTCAAAGTTTATAAAATTTCAACAGAGAAAGTTGAGTTCCTTGGCTAAACACAGATATTCACACACTATACATATATGTATATATAACTCACCGAAGGTTGACCGTAACGGAATGGCTGACATTTTCCCTTTATCTGTCAGCTTTTGCCGGTGTTTTTCCACAGCCAGCCATGTGTAACACACTTCCTTCTTTCGCATTTTGGCATTTCGGCATTGTCCTGGTACACAGATATCAAACGTATTAAAAATCCGTCGCATTCTGTGGCCAGGTCCTTGGTGGTTTCCGATTTGACTGATTGTTATGGGCCGTCCATCTCGATTTCATTTAAACTTCAACGCCTGCCAGGGATTCCCCCAGACCAGCTGAAAGGGGAACTTTAACATGCAGAACTCGGAACACCCGGGGCGAGTGAGTGAGTGAACTATGTTAGCCATGTTTTTATCCTATTTTTTTGTTTCTATTCAAGGAATGAGCCACTGCTGCTGCTGCTGCTGCTGCTGACCAGAGGAAATTGAAATTAAAAATGTCTGGCATTGCCAGGTTCCTGGTTGGTAAGCTAATAAACGGAAGTGCCTATGAATGCAGGAGCCAAGGCTCTTGGCATAATTAAAATTCCACTGTAAGTTCAGGAAATACTCGATATAGTTACATTAATAAGCTTTAAGTCGATTAAGGGATTGAAAACTGCCCAAGCTGGCAGATATCTTCGATTATTTCCTCAAAAGTTTCGTCAGCAGCTGCTTGGCCTTGAAAGTGAGAAAAATACTGACCAACAAATCCGCTCAACTACCACAAACTCGTCACATAAAAACGCAATTTATTGTTGCGATAAAAAGTAATTTTCACACATTTATCCATTTATTTATTTTGCGTTTTTCGTTTGTTTTTACAAGTCACAAATTACAATTTCCAATTACCAATTGATTTCGAACGTAAATGTAAATCGAGTTAAATACGGGCTTCTATAACCCTTCGATTAGTGCAGCAAATAGTGCCAGGATCATTGATGCAGCATTAATACGACGGGAAAAAGAGGTGAAAACGTTTCTTTATGTGCCATGTGTGTGTGTGTGTGTGGGTGTGTTAAACGTTTATTCAATTGTTAATTGATTTAATTGAGATTCAATTATGGTAAAATCGTACTTGCTCCCTAACAACCTAAACTGTTTCTGTGTGACATCATTCACAAGGACTTTGCTATGGAAAATATATATATATTTATATATTTATTTCATTATTTATTAATAACTACAAGCTTCGACAGACTCTAAACTCTAAGCTGCACTTCGTTGTTCGTCCTCTGAAAAGGGGTTACAGAGAGGTGAGGAGGTGAGGTGAGGTCATCTAGGACTGGAGCTGGGCCTTTGAGGCGCTCCAGATTGTGGCTCGTTACACAGCTATTGGTCTAGGAACAATTAGCGGCTGATAATAGACATTCAGGGTGGAGTCTACAATGTGGGCTCGAAAAATACACAACTTTTTGTCAAATCTGATCTATACGGAGGCGGAGATAGTCCCTTTCCAAATATGTTGCCATCAAAACTTGTTCCAAAAATACCCCATCATTTCTTCCTGACTCATAAACTCGTACAAATTCCCGTATATACAGCTCCCTTCCTGCTCCGTTTTTACACTAAAAATACCACCCAAAAATATCCTAACAGGACAGCTCCGTGGATCTGCGTGCCGCATCGCTCCTCGAGGAATATTCGCTGTCCTTGGGCTCACGCCCTGTGATATCCACCAGGGAGTTGGGATCCATGTTCGACAGCTTGTCCAAGTCATCATCGTTGATATAGTTTGACTGCAGCTTGCTCACCAGCCGCCGCAGACGTTGGGCATCCAGCGATGTGCGACGCAGATTGGCATTATAGTCGCTGGGCTGAAACGGGGGAAGCAAAGCCAAAGCCAAAGCCAGGATAAGGGATAAAGGATAAAGGATATGCGGGGCCACAGCCACTCACATCACGCCACTGCTCGCCGGGAAAGACGGCAATCAATTCGGCATTTGGCTCCAGAGTGCTAAAGTACTCCTCGTCATCGACCTCGGTGCCATCGCAATCCAGGTGTATCGCCGGCTGATTTCGCTCGAATTTCGCCGATACCTTCACGCGCAGCTCTGAAAGGGTTGTGGCCACCACCGCCTTGCGTATGTTCCGTGTGATGTCCTTGATCTGAAATTGTGGGCCAGGATTACTAGGAATTTGATGCTGTCAAGCCGCAAATTGCATGGCAACGATAGAGGAGAGTTATTAAGCTGTGTATATATTTCTATTAAGCTTTATTTTGGCTTAATTAATGTAGAAGCCATAACAGAAAATTAACTTGGCCAGTAAGGTTTGCCCAAGTCAATTGTTTCACCCTCACAAACTCTCTCTCGGCGAAACAACAACAAACAAAAGCCTTAAACATTTGTTTGCTTTAATTTACCAAAGCCCCTCAAGGGAAACACCTCCCTCCTCCGCCAATAACAACAATATGAAGTTAACGAAGCGCGGGGACAACGATAAGAATAAGTATAGGAAAAATATCAGGTTAATTGCGAAGAGAGGCAGCTTGCCAGCGGCAGCTACAAATAATCAATTTATCATTTGCCATAACAATAAAGCCCCAGACAATGGGCTGGCGAAGGTCAAGGCACATTATATATATTTCTTTTTACCTTTTTGTCCGTGCCATTTGCTTGAGCCACTCCGTTGGCCCGTTGTTGGGCCTAAAAGATTGCTACTAAAATATTTAAAGCATAATGCTGTCGATGCCAAACAGGCTCCAACAAGGCCGAGAATGGATGGATGGATGGATGGTTGGGTGGGTCAAGCGAAAAGGTAAAAATAAAAAGCGAGAAAAAGCTGGAAAAGGGTCCCGCGTTCCACCAAGTCAAAAAGTTGCCAACGCCTCCTTTATGCGGACATTCCGTATCCCCGAAACCCTGATAAATTGCCCAAAGGAGGTGTCCTCTTTTTTGACAGATCTTCAGGTGTCTCCATGCCTGACAGGCAACTGTCAAGCGGTTTGTGGGCATTTAATCGGAATCTGAATGTAAATCATCATCGGATACAATCCTCTACCAACTGCACATCCATCAAGCAGTCTGGGACAGTCTGCTAAACCAATTATACGACGCTTAGGGAATCCATCAAAGAGCCAACGCCATTACGTCTGGCCAAAGTCTGGGGTCTGCTGCTGCTGCTGCTGCTAAGTTGGCGGAAAGTCTGCAACAACAATGAAAGTTTATCGTGCATTTAATGCGAATTTCAATGGGTGACTGGGCTGGGTGCGTGCCCTCCCATTAAAGCCGCACTTGCCACACTCGCAGCGAGTATTTTCCCTTTTTGAATCTCGGTGGTCCCTGGGAAACTATTCAATCAGCAGCGGCACCAAGTCTGGGGCCAGATGCCAATGCCCGGCGGCTTTGTTTGCTTTTTGCCAGTTTTTCGCCTTTGTGTGCGGGGCCAGAAAGTCATTATAACTTGGCTTTCTTAACTGGCAGAGCCAGCCCAAACAATGTGTATTTTCGCTTTCCAAGTGGCCCCCGTTGAACTCTGACTTTTGGTCACTCCTTCGTCATTGAGTGCGAGAGTGAGAAGCAAATTGCTTCCATCACGTTGCATTCAGCTTGCGGTCTCACTTTTCGGCGAACTTAGATTCCTTGTTCCGGCGACAGGATTCATTGGAACAAGCATAGGCATAGCGCTACGTAAATATTTACAGCCGTGTGCGGCCTGGGCTTTAGGGGAATTTGCCCTCGCATTTTTGTTTGCCAGTGCCTAGCGTCAATATTGTCCCTGTAAATTCCTCGTTTGCTTAGCAGAAGCAGCATCAGAAGCAGCATCAGGAGCAGCATCAGTGAAGCTGGCGACAAACAAGCCAGAAGCATGACAAGGACAATGGGTCGGGCCGAGGTGCAGTCATGAATTCGCCATGAGGCGACCAGCAGCAGAGAGAGCTGCTACTGCTGGGAATCTGTTGTACTAATAGCACTTAGGGCCTGGTCAGGAAATGCAAATTACGGGCGAATGTCAGCAATTATAGACTACAAATTGAAGTCCATCACAATGGAGAGGGGAGTGAAACCCAAACCCAAAACCTATTCCGGTACTAAGGTAATGGCAGCCTCGGTAATATCGAATGGCCTAAGGCCCTGAAAGCCCAAATTGCTTTGATGTGTGCCTGCGGTGACCATTGTCCAGCAGTTCACTACGCTCCATGGCATTTATCGGTGACATTGGACGCACTTATTTCCCATGATTGTCATGAAAAGGTCACACCAACACTAGCACAGAGAATGAAATTCTATTGAATTCCATAAAATAAGAGCCAATTCCTGAAGTTAGTTTAATAAACAAGTTGTAGAACACTTGACAGAGATTTAATTACAAAAAATACCCCCCGTAATTTTCCCTCAGTGTTCTCCTCGAAATCATTAGCATCATTCAGTCATTCGAAAGTCGTGGGCCGTGATGAGTCCTCAGCTGCTTTCATACTTGTTGTAGCATTCCGCACTTACACGTACTTATTAGCTTACTTATTACGTCTACGTCTGTATGTCTGTCTGTCTGTCTGTCTGCCTGGCTCTGTTGTCAAGTTGCACGCCTGCCTGGACATGAATAATGCTCGTTTATTTGCCTTAATGCGCAACGTGGCGTATACGCAATGTCTCAACAAGGCGTATTCATCCAAAAATGTTTGCTCTCGCCGCCATTGTTTGTTTTGCCGGTGTTTCTGCTGCTGCTGCTGTTGGTAATTTAATTTCCTCGTTGCCCGTCCAAGGATCTCTTCATTTTGCGGCTGCTCTGACTTTATTTTTGAGCCATTTGCATTCGTTGAAATCTCTGAATTCGCTGTACATACACAAGGTAGACCACATAGGTGGACGACGCCGAACGACTGTGACATGAAAAACGCATTTACGCGTTAGCCTGAGAGAAAATGGGTACCCAGGAAACCCAATGGGATTTGTTTTTCCGGCAGCAGCAACAGAAATATATACATATTGCTGGGCTACCACTGAGTTTCCTTCTGGGCAGAAAATGGCAAAAGGAAAATAAGAAGTGAAGCTACCAAAATAAATACAATTAAAAACCCAACCTTGAGCAAATTGTATGAGCAAATATGTTGCCGTTAAGTATTTTGCTTTAAAGAAAAACGGAAATGGCAAATAAGTTTTCCTTAGGCCAGTGCCAAAACCAATTAAGCTGGCTTAGTTAGACAATCAATAAGGCTCAGAATCATAGAGGTTTTTGCAGGAATCAAAGGCTTTTACAAATTCTAATTGAATTTTCAAAATGTGCTACTAGTTTTTGTCATATTAATAGCTACGGGATTATCACCTCTTTATTTTAATTCCCTTTCGCCTCCAGTTATCCCAGCAATTAGTCAAAGGGCCCACATATACCAGGCAGGGCGGCCTTAGGGGCTTTCCTGAATTACCTAGATCCTTCTCGATAGGATACGAGGGACTAGGACCCGTGTCAGATGGCAGGCAAACTGTGGGCTTATTAATTAGCTGAAATGCGCATGAATTACTTATGTGACGTGTGGCCCGCGCTCACTCATCAACATCAACAGCCCCGAGCCCCTGTCACTGACAAATGACATCGCGTTTCGGCCACATCGAGCTGCCAATTAATTGCTCCTCTTCCTCCACTCTCCTGGCAAATTTACAGCCAGCCACTTGATGTGCTGCTCATCATCAATTCAGCCGGCCAGATGCTGATCTTACGGCCGATTTATATTGTTATGGCGGTGGCTTTAATGCCGTTAGCACACAATAAATCGATTAGGGGTGCAGGCATCGCCAGACGCCGCCACCTCGTTATCGTTCAACGCCTATCCCGCTGTCTAGGTGGCTTAGATGTGGGCGTGGCTTCTGGAGGTGATTGGCGGCGGCATGATGAGGATATGGCTGAGTGGCGATGGTGGTGGGTGGACTTGGTGATATACGAGCCAGTTTGGCGCCCGCATGCGGATGCTTCTATTTCAGGCCTGTCAGGCGGTCGGGCACAATTCGAGCAGTTTGAACATTTTAATTAAATTTCAATTGTTGCCCAGCCACACACAGAAACAAAAATTTAAGCTGGGCAGAAGAAATTATAAGAGGATAAAGCTGGTAGCTTATATTGAATTTGATTTTTCAGTATGATTTTTGGCTGGAAAACTGCTATGCATGTGTTCAATATTAGTGTTTTTATTTAATTTTAAATGAGTTTGAAGTGGAAGAAGAATTTACTCTCTTAGGAATTAAAATCTAATATTCTAGGATGCTTTAAAAATTGCTAGAGTTCTACAAACCCTTCAAAAGGTTTTCAATATATTATAT
>JAEIIH010021090.1:0-20216 GCA_018904745.1 Drosophila orosa | reverse complement strand
GGAATTAGTTTCTTATAAATCTTCAGATCCTTCCTATGACAGCTATGTTATATATATATATATATATAGTCGTCTAATTTGTTTTCCAATTATAATCACAAGTTTGATATCATACAAACTAAACATTTCTTGGAGTAGAAAAAGATATATACGCTGATAAAGAACGATATAAATTTGTTCTATTAAGTTTGAAATTGTTCCTATGACAGCTGTAACATATAGTGGTTCAATCTGGTTTTAGTTTATTTATTAATTGATCACTACAACACAATATAAAGTTAATTAAAATTAATACAAATTTGGTAAATAGTTTATATAGTTATAATCAACGAGAAATGATTTGTTTTGTTTCGAAGTATCTAAATATTATATCTACATTTATAGGCCGAAAGCCACAGCAGCTATGACTGATATTTAATTTGTAGCTTAATTTAGAATTAAGTATACAGTGTACAGATAAATAAATAAATATACATTTAAGAAGATTTGTATACATTTTGTTCATATCTGTACAAAATTGTAGTGCGTTTCTATTTTGATTTCCAAGACAAGTTTCTGTGACTTGCCATACCGTCGGTATCTTAGAAGATAATTTTATAAAATCTATACTCTAATACAGTATTTTGAATAACAAATAACATTAAGTACCTTTCTCACGTGTAAGTTTCGCGGAAAATTAATAATTGAGCTCTATTATATTATATTAAATATATACATATATTATATATTATCTTTTTTCCACGACAGTACATACATATGAATGTAGGTTAACTCAAATGGAAAGAAGACTACTTGGATGTTTAATCTATAATATAGTTCCTACATAGCTTTAAAACTGAGAGACTTTCTTGCTCAGAAAGCTACTCTACAGACTGACATGACTAGATAGACTCGGATTTTAATGTTTATCGAGATATCTACAATATTTTAAATGTTTATATGATTTTTTTTCTTCTCAGAACAATATTAATAGTTAGTATTTCAAGAGCTTTGGTTGAGAAGAACCCTCACTTTGAAGGGCATCCACAAGTCCATTAAGTTAGTGTCCCTCTGCCCAGTAGTTTTGCTTTTCCATCGGCTGCTGATGCGCCTGCTCTCGGCTGATAAACAATGCTGGAGTGAAATGGAAGAGGAGCAACAGTAAATACACCTGTTGACGGGCCGTCGATGTGACTGACTTGTGGCTACGCAAGCGCAACAGCCGAGAAGCAGCAGCAGCAGCAACAGAAACAGAAACTGAAATATCAACATCAGCTTCTCGACGATTCCCGGGCCGGTCGGTGCGATGGGGAAGCGGAAGTTTATTCGCATAAACACAAACACCGGATGCAGCTTGCTTCCAGGACACAGACGACGATGAGAGTATTGGAGCCCGAGAAATTAATTTCAACTGCAGCAGCAAACAACAGGTTGGAGTAAATTATTTTTTTTGGGCCCCCTTCGGGGGGCAGAAACCCGTTTAGGCTTATCTCGCCAAACATCCCCGAAAATAAAGCGAGCGAAAATGTTCAATTTCGGCTAATCTCCTGCTCCTTAAAAAACATAAAGTAAAGTGACCAGGCAGCTGCAGAGCCGCAACTCTTTTGTAGATCGCCACTGGCAACTTTCCATGGACTTAATCTGTTTGATATTATATGGCAGAACTGATTTTTCATTATCATAAATGACAAAATGCATTAAGTGCTGCCCTGCCGTCCGCCGGTGAAGGGAAATATTTTGATATATCATTTAATGTGGCTCTGCTGGCTGCATATCTGGGTCAGTGATTAAGATTTTTAAATGCCAATTATCTGCGGTGCTGCGAATTCCCTGTCGCAAGAATTCCGCTCGACAAGTCATAAAATATTTCCAAATTGTGTTTCCCCCCTTTTTGGGGAAAAATATTGACAGAGCTCAGGCCGCAGACAGGCACTGGAGGAGCTTGGCTCGTGCTAAGCTTTTGCCAAATGCCACAATCAATATTTGAATTTCTATATGCGCGTATTGACGTTCCGAGAAATATTGGGGTTAAGTTCAGTTTCTGCTCTCAGGTAGCAACTCGAAATAAGGTATAGTATATCCAGCCACGATAAGGTCGCTGAGCACACCAGATAAGATAACCTCGTGCACTCTAAGCAAATACAAATCGAATGTGGAATGTTGAAAAGTTTAAAGAGTTCCTCGTAAATACGTTTTCGTACCTTATCAATCCCCGCCGGGCAGCTGTTCCCGAAAGATAACCCAGACAGGCACGCGCTTCACCCGAAACCCATAGAATCCTATCCCATATCCCCTATAACATATCCACTTCCCATCCGTAGTGTTTGCTCAGTAGTGCAATAAAAACCCATCGCCATATCCTTCCGCTCGGGCATCTGCTGCCTTTTATGGCTCTGATTAAGCCATTCGAAACTAAGTTGCGCCTCATTAAGCGAGCTCGCAGTTTTATTGGTTATGCCTAGTAAAAGGCAAGTATTTTTTCAGGACCTTTATGGCTCGGCAAATAGCGGCAGTTGACAGCCAGGACTTGGGTGCGATCTCCTTAAATTGATATCTTTAGAGGACCACCATGAAAAACCTATAAATGTCTATAGTCTTTGCTAATGCATGTCCAGGGAATTATTTTTATATTTGATCACGTCTACTTTACGCCATATGGATTATATTAATTATTATCATAATAAGAACTTTAAATAATATGGTTAATTATTTTATTTAGATAAAAATGTAACCATACATCATTTTACTAGGGAAATTATAACCGATAGAGACTTTGAAAATATAAATATCTCTATTAATACCTTTCAGAATAAAATATACTTTTGTTCCGGTTCGAAGTACCAATATTTTTGTTAGTCGAGTGGCTGCTAGTATGAAATCAATGGATATATCCCACAATGATCAAGAAAAAAATAGTTCAAACCCTCCTTAAATCCTTATGAAGCTCATCTTGATTTTGTTATATCCTTCTGCTTAAGATACCACAAAGATGACTGCAAGCTGTGTTTGATATTGATACCGACCCAGTAGCCCTAACAATAAGCCATAAAGTCAGACAAAAGATCAGTCTTAGATCATGCTCTCCCCCAACTCATTCCCTGGCCATTCTCGGATCCACCCCTGAGCAGATGAGCCGACGCCTACGGTTCTGTCCTCGTCAATAGCCGACCAATTTCTGATCCAGTTTATGTCTTCCTTTGTGCCACAAAATGTTATACATTTCGCATTAGATTTCCCTTTGGACCCATTGTGTCCGACTGACTGACTGACTGCCTGTCAGTTTTCTTGCCTTCTGTTTATAGAATTTTGTGGTCGATCAGCTCCCGATAAGATGTTTCGTGGGGCCTGGATCCTCCATCCATCCAACCATAATTACAAGGATAATCGCCTGATTGGTTATCCATCATGTAATATTTCAATTTCCATCGATCGATCGCCTGAGTGGTTGGCTAAGTGTTTGCATCTTTTGATTTGGCTAGAGTAGTATATCGGCGGGGCATAATGTGGTATCAGCCAGGCAGCTGAGGTAACACGATGATCGCATGTATATTTGATATGGATTTAGGTCAGCAAAGGTAAAAAGACGAGGGAAGTTTGAAGTATAAGGTACAGTAGGTTCAAAGGTAAGTACTTCGAGTTCAGGCAATTGTTTTCGGATCCTATTCTAATAAAAAAAGAGGGGAAGGAGATGAAACATAGCCTTACTTGTGACTACGTGATAAATTAACATAATGCAAATGTTTAGGGAAATAAATTCACTTAATATCTATGAGATATATTTATATTTACCTAAGCAAATTGGAATCCTTTAGGTATCCCGCTGGAATTCCGTATTTAAGTCGCCAATAAAACTTAAAGTTTATCCAAATAATTGGAGCACCCAAGCAAACACCTCAATTGAGAAGGCAGACGACCCTTTGCAATCTTCCCGACTCCAAATTACTTTACGGCTAATCGTTTTGTGCAGCAACAAGGGGAAAGATAAATGGAAATAAAAAGAAGAAAAACACAACATTAAAAACAAAGCAGAGTGAAAAATAGAACATATTGCTGAAAAGCTCGTAACAGGCGCAAAACGTTGCCTGGGCCTGACCCCGCAGGCAACCCCAGCGGCAAGGCAAGTCAGATCCCCATCCCACGACCACGACGACGACCACGTCCACGTCCACTGCCCAGATCCACATCCCTATCTCGGCCAGAGACAACAGTTGGTGTCTGACAGCAACCTGACTCTCTGATCAAACTGAGTCCCCGGGACTCGAACTCAAACTTAAACTCAAACTCAAACTCGGACTGTGTGAAATTGCCAATGCGCATGCGCGCAAACAATAACAACAATTTCCACATTTAATGATAATAATGACGGCGATAATAGTCCGAAATTAGTTAAACACGAATTATAACAAAACAAAACAAGAAGAAAGGCGGTCTCTAGATAGTGAATATGGTGATACTCTTTCCTGGGCCAGTGGAAAAATATAGAAAAAAAGAATAAATAATAAATTTGACAGTAAATCAAGACCTAAAGAGATCATTGGATTAATTATTTAGAAATTTGTTCATGAGTCCAAGTGTAAGTTTTCTCTCAAATATAAGTCTCGAAGCGAGTTATATATTTTATATATCTCTTCATAAACTTAGATACCACCTCAAAGGGTACATCCTGGAGAAAGATATCCGTAGCTTGTGATGGAAAAAGGGTGCTGGGGATCAACTATTTGAGGCCTTAAGTGCCGCCAGCTGTTGCCGAGAGCGGAGGAGAGCTTCGCTTCGAGCTGCGAACTGCGAACTGCGAGCGAGATTGCTTTAGCCGAGTTTGGGGCCCAACTTAATTTGGCTCAGGTGGCGCGCATTCATGGAACAAATTTATAACAATTTTCAGATCAGCATGGGTAACAACGGCGAGAAGAAAAACAGGGACTGAAAATTGCTAAAGGGTTACTAGGCAATCCAGCAATATGGCCATTAGCGGAAGCATTCATCTAGAAAACAACATTCATTATAAGCCGAGGGAATTCTTTTCATGAAGGGTCCGGTCCCCCACCGTCCCGTCTTGTCCTCAACTCGCTTATATTTTTGTCACGTCCGAGTCAAGAATTTCCATTTAGCTACTTTATGACATACTTATTGCATTTACGATTCGCCTCCCCACCTTTTGAACTGCGCGAGGTTGACTTTTTCTAAAAAGAACTTTGAACTGACCGCCAGGGCGGACAAGTTGGCCTATTAATGGGAGTTTCACTTAACGATTATCACGTGTTGATCCGCCCAATCGGACTGTGGATGTTGGACGATGCTCTTTTTTAACAACTAACAATATTCCTTACTGACCACACACAAACTGTGCTTTAAAATCATACCGAAAAGTTGGTTATAAGACATATTAATGAGGGAAATGAGGGAAGACCTCCCATTTGAAGTGGGAAAGTAAAAGATAGGCATCAGGGAAATTCAAGGAACATTCTGGAAAATACAATTAAAACATAAATATACATTAATAGTAGAAACTATGAAGAATTTTTGAGCGAATAAAATAAAATAATATTGGCATAAAGTTCTTGATTTTTCTCTTATAAAAGTTGGTCAATAAAAATATAAGTTACTACGTAGACATATCAATTATCAATTAAATAAGACATAAAATTGTCGCTTTACTTATTTAATTAATTACTTCTTGGAAATTCTTCAGTACCTTTGATATTTGATAACTTAATATACGAAATTTACAAATGGAATAATTCCAGAAATTCTGTTCGTCGCTTCTGTTTAACATTCGATACCCAGTCAGCGAAAATGTCGAACAATTGCAAATAAATTAGTGAAAATAATACGAAACGAATTCGAAGACGAAGGAGGATTTTTCGCTTTAGCGGAATAGGAGAAAAGAACTGAAACAATAGAGGCAACGAAAGACAGAGGTGAAAACCGCAAAAAATGACAAACGTAAACGGCACCGCAGGATCTTTGGCATCAGCAGGCGGACCTTCGGGACACCAGTTTCTGGGTTCTGGATTCTGGGTTCTGGGTGGGATGATCCCGACAACACCCACGACCGAATCGTGATTCGTGTCCTGCCGTCCTTTGTTTTTGGGACAGGGTCCAGGTCCCTCGGCCCAGACACATGCGGCGTTGCAGGCGGCGCTGTAACAAACCACTTGGAAGGACGACTGTCTGGACCTTGTCACTGATGCTTGACCGAAAAGTACACTGAAAGTATACAGAATGAGATAAAATATCGAACCAAAGTAGAGAAAAATAAACTGAGATATTTAAGACTTTTACAGAGAGAAGCTTGGCTAAGTCTAAGTCTTAGTTATACTTTACATTTAATTGAAACAAAAGTTTAATAGCTAAAAATCAGTCTAGATTTCTTAATTATCTAGATAAATGAGCAAGTAGAACATTTTCCCTCAGTGCAGTGACCTGGACTAGCATTTAGTTCCGTTGAAAATCAGGCAGTGTCCAGGCTTGTCCATATGTCAGCAGCAGCAGTTGGTTGAGTCGTCCTGGCTACCGATATGGATATTGATATCTCCTTGCCTTATGTCTCTAGTTACTTTGCTCCTCTGTCTAATCTTTGTTATATATATTTTTTTCCTCGGTTGCCGCAATTGTTCAATTTGCTGACAACCTTCGGCAAATTGCTACTGGGAAACCGAAGGATCCCGGCAGATATCTCGAGGAATCTTTGGATATTTTGTTAACCAAATTTACACGCGACAGGCGGCTGCAAACTTATCAGCTGAAACAGATCGCCGGAGCAACCTGCAAGCCAAGAAACCCTTCTAACTGAGCTCACAAAATTCAATTTCGAGCAGCTCCAAATCAAAGGTGTTGCTTGCTGCTTGCTGCTTGACCCTTCAGCGAAGGATACTTATCCGAAGGAAAAAACAGAAAAGGGAAGCAGCCCGGCGAGAGGAGCATCTGCCAATGAATGCGTAATGACCAACTGCCAAAAAGCAGTGAGGGATAGGGACAGGGACAGGGACAGGGAACGGGAGCACAGGACCCAAATCGAGACGAGACGGCTAATGAACGACGATCTACAACGTGGCTAAAAAAGCAGAAACCCTTGCGCTTACAGATGCCAACGGGTTGGACACGAGGAACACAAAAAAGGGCTAAAAAATATATAAAACAAAAACAAAACAGTTGCCGAAGGGTTCGAGTCAAAGTCAGTCAAACGATGGCATGGCGCAATTATCGAAGCGGGTTAGGGATTTACCACCTGGAGTCTTGGATCTCGCTCTTGACCAGCCGGCTAGAGCCAGCAGCAGCCGTTTTTCCTACACTCGTAGAAAATAACTTGGTTAAAAGGGGCTTTTAAATTATAACAATATTCATATTTACATATATAAGAAAGAAAATACTATTTTTAGGCAAATTTACGTCCTCAATCTAATCAATATTAATATTTTTAAAATCTTTTAAATAATAATCACAGCCTTTTTTAGGTATTTTAAAATTCTAGCAATCGATTATTGCTTTTAGAATATTTATCTTAATTTAAAAAAAATATTAATTACTTTAGAAACATCCTGCAAGTTTTTCTTTGAGTATTAAGGATCCCGAAAGGGTTTGGTATTAAATTTAATTGAGCTGTATCTGTTTCGAGAATCGATTCGAGTTGGCATCTGCGGCAGAGTGACCTTTATCTCTTTCTCTCGCCGGGCAGCGTCTCTAATGTCTAGCGTAGGACGTCGTAGCACGTGCCCAGCTTGACTTCGGGGATATTTTATCCTCAAGCCAGGAGCGTCGACTGTACCCAGGAAGGTCCTGGCAGCGGCCGTAAACAACAGCGACTGGCACCAGGTGCTAGCCGGACGGCATTTTCTTGGTCTTATCACTCGGTCCGTGGTCCTTAGCCTAGTCCTCCTTGATCCTTTGTCCGGTCTCGAGTGCTTCGGCGACCCATTGTCCCGCTCTGTCGTCACCCGCTTTGTCCTGCGCAGCGTGCGTGTCCTTGCATCTTGGCCTATTGTTTTGATTCATTTTGTCAAATTTATATAAAATTTATTACAACTCACGGAGTCTGCGCCGGCGCGGGCAACCGAAAATCTTCTTTTAATGGTGTCAAAATATGGAATCGCAGGGGAAAATTCATTAGGCCTTATATCATGTATTAAAGTATGTGAGATCATGGTTGGCTAGGCAAGGATAGAGAGCAGGAAACAGCAAGGAATCTTTTCTTTAAGATACATTCCAGAACCTTGGCTTAATATGAAAGGAATTTTCCAGCAGGAGGTATCCATGGCGTTTTTTCTGAAAATTATATACTTAGTATACACCATTCAGCCAAAATGATTCCATTACCTGGAACTAGCTGTAATCTCCAAATAAGTACTCTTAAATACCTTTGATATTCCTTATAGATAAAATGAACTTCTAATAAAATCCCCTAGATAGATGCACGATAAAAATCATTTGCTTGCTAATTACCTCAGCAGATCTGGCAGAAAATCTACACCCACGAAGAAGGGAAACTGTAATTCCACAACTCAAATATCCTTGCAAATATTTAAGCCGGCCAGAGGTCAGTTTGGGCCAAAAAGCACGTGCCATTGTCGAAGTCCTCGAGCAGGTGATGCGTGTAATACCGACTAGACCAGGGTCGACCATTGTTTGGCCTGAAACACCCACAGTGCGTGCACGTATGCAAATATTTTCAAAGGCCAAAGCCAAAGGCAGCTGCAAGCAACCAAAAACAGGACAAAAGGAAGCAACAGGCAGGATCAAATAGAAACCAGGGCCACAAATGAGGACCACGGCAAACAAAGGTGAAACGCTCGGAACCTGCTGCTGGCCAGGAATATGTTGTTTTGAGGTATTTGCATTCGGGCAATGGCCAAAACAGATGCATTTTACTTCAGCCCGGCAACATTACAGCACTGTTTCTGTAAAAAATTCACACTTTAGTGTGAATCCCTCTCATCGATGTGGATTTACGGCCATATAATAGAAGTGTTCCGAGAAAGGATTTGTTCTAAGAGCGTTCCCTCTGATTTGGAATTCATTTTAAGCCATGCAGATGTCTTCTTCGACTCACAAACAACATTCAAATCGAGCAAACACTTCGCTCTAACCCTTTCGAGTCGAATTGGGGCCATAAGCCAGATTCCCGATTCCTGATAATAATAAACAGAATAAACATTTGCGTAAAATTCTACGGGATTGAACAATCCGAGATATGTCACGGACAAGCTGCAAAAACTTCAATTGATCGATGGAACCAGCGGAATGAATACAGGGAGTGACATCTATCTTCAAATGGGTAAGTGTTGGCAATTTTCGCCTTGACATCAATGGGTTAATTCAGTTGTGAGCGTTGTGGACAAACAATGTGAGGGCGCTAACAGCGAGATACAAATACAGCTGCCAATGAATTCACGCAAATTTCAGCAAAGGGTTATATTGTCATATTGTCAATATAGAGCAAATATTCTCCGGGGGTGGAATATAAGATATATGGGTTAGGATATGAAGAGAGGCAAATACATACAAGCCAAGATCTATAGATTATACTTCGACTGTATTCCAATTACTATTTAACATATTTAGAGGTAAGCTAGTAAAAATATCCTCATCTTAAATTCATAATTAATAATAGCATTTAATAGCCAATAGTCTTGTTTATTTTTAATGGAAAATAACCATATTTTAGACATTTCACCAGTTCTTAAATATCTTTGCTTACTCATGGCTCAAAGTCAAGCCAACTTGGCCAGCATGTGTTGGCGGCCACCTGAATTGAATGTGAAATGAGAGACCGGGGAATGTTTTATTCCATTTCCAGAAGCATTGAATCATCATCAAGAATGTAAACCTCTTGCGAACCCGCACTATTCCGGCATGGATCGCCCGCTGGCGATGATTCCTTGATTCATTTCAGCCGAAAGAGATTTTGATTTTTACCAAAGAAACAAAAATGAAGAAATAACAAAGAGAAAGAAGTCGGACGACGGCATTGTGCGTTGTGCGTGGAGGACAATGCTCCAAGTCTTAAAAAAAGGAGCGGCACGAAGGACGAAGGACGAGAGCTGATCATGCGTGGTGTTATGTACGCTGTTTGCAGCCTGTTGAGGAAACATCTGCCCCGCTCAATTTTTTCTCTCCTTTCCTTTTTATGCCTCGTCTTCTTGTTGCTTGCTGGCTTCTCGGTATTGTTGCTGTTGTTGCTCTCGGCACGCAGGACCTCTTGGAACAGGATACTTACAGAAAGTAATGAGTAACATTAAAAAACCAGACTACACTGGACAAAATGGTTTGGAATTTAAGAAAAACATTCTTAAGGGTTAAAATATTGTGTCGCAGGAATTGTGAATACAATTTTTGTTTAAAAAAAACTCAGGAAACTTTTATTATTAAGTATTATCTTAAAAAAATATGTAAGGTTTGTAATTTTTTATTCGTTAAAAGCTCTACAACTACTGATCGTTGTAAAATCAAATTTTTAAAGGAATGTAGTAATTTATAAGTTAAAGATAATTTCCTATTGTTAATCTTATCCTTTTTTAAGTAAAACAATTGTTTAATTTTCAACATATATGCTATATTAATAATAAATCCCTATTTTACACATTAAAACATGTTTTTCAGTTAAATGTAATACATCAATTTCTGCAGTATTTTTCTCAGTGAACACAACAGCGTTGGCAGGCTGTACATGCGTTCCCTACTCTGTGCTAGCTCTGTACAGTCCTTAAGAAAGGACTCGCCTGTCATCTAGGAACAATGTCAAGGTCAAGCGGAGCGCGTGTCCTCCCCCGCCTACGACAATATATCCTCGCTGTTTTTTAATAGAAAAAATCTCTCAATTTAGTGAAGGCACATGCAGGATATGCGTATCCTGCTTTAGTTTCTTGTGCGGCATGTGCTCCTGCGCCGGCAGCTGTCACTGCCGATGATCGTCCTGTCATTTCATCCTTGGAGCGTGCGTAGACTCAAAAGAAAACTAACAAAAAATGAAGCCCAAGAGTACCAAGAGTGGGGAAAAAATGATTTGATATTTTTTAGTCTATATCCTGCCTCTCAGCTGCCGTCAATTAACATACTGTCCTGCGCCCACATAATGTCCTCGGCCAGCAGCCAGACATCTGTCTGCTCTCCACCTCTCCACCTTTATATATTTCAATTCAGTTTTTGACAATATTTGGCTTCTGCCAATCCTTTTGCTTTTGTGGAGGGGCAATTGCCCTCGATTGACGCAAAACCTAATGCACAATACCAGGATTATCCTACATTCATGTGCAATCCTTTCATTGAGGTCCACATTTTGATACGGTGCCTGTGTTTTCGCAATGGTTTTCGCAATTTTGCAACTGTTTGGATATGGAGTAAATAGGGGACATCTTTTGGCAGATGGTTTCAGAGGATTGCCGAAAAATCAGAACAGAATTTGGACTCCTATTCTTCGGGTGAGCCATCCTTCAAATTCTGAAGCTTAAAATTAAAGGGAACATTTGAGGAATACATTGAAAAATAATTGGTAATTGTTTGTTGAAAAGATGCAAGTCCAGTTTAGGTTAAAATATTTACCAAAAAGTATTTGCAAATTGATTAAGCTTGTAGTATGTTGAATATTGCTGTTTAATTTTACATTTTTGGCATATTCCGCCTCAGTATTCCTGATTAATCAACATCCTTCTTATCCGATATGCACAATCCACAATTTATTCCAAGAATTACACTCTATCGATATTAAAATTGGTCATAATTCATCAACGGCCTATCAGAAAATTTGAAACATATTCCAATTAACACAGAAAAAAGTCTATTGTGCCCCAGTGCGATTCCAACGAATTTCTTTAATTTCTCAAACAATAACCATTTGTTTTCCATTTTTTTATGGAACACGCTCAGGTGAAAACAGACATTTAGGCGTATCGATCCCCTGGGGCAGAAATGACCATGTCCTGGTGTTCGTCCTTGGCCAAGTCCTAATCTCTAATCGCCCGTCACGCTGGCAGGAACGGGGAAGGAGTCGCTGCAGGACTCATTTGAGACGCTTTAGACCTGCGATAAGAATCGGCAGGTTCAAGCCACTGGCCAAGGGCAGGTAGGCCTGCCACATTGTCCTGCTCACGATTTTGTGTCCTGGCCAGCAGCAGTCTGCCGATGGCAGCCGGCATTTAAAACGTTGCAATGTGCATTGTATAATTTATATCATAATTCTCCATGCATTGTGCCCGCAGTGTTCCCTTCTTTATGGTTGTCCTGCAGCTTTATCCTGTTGCTCGGGCTTATCTTGATTTCAATTGTTGCTTCCCGAGGGCCCGAACTCATAGCTGTTCGTATTGGGTTTTTTCTGTATACTTTTTAAGCAGAGAATTGAGAAATTTAGGATGATAAGAGATTAATTTGTAGTTGTGTAGGATAGCTATAGGAGTAGAGAAGAGCAACGATCAGTATTTTGCTGTAAAAAGAATCGGAATTTAGTTTCTAAATATTTTGTTGCATTTTTTAAAGTGATATTTATCTTCTGTAAAAACTATGTTGATAAGGTTCTCCCCAAATTTTCAGACATTTTTATCTCTTCTCCAAAAGTTTTTTTTTCGCATTTTTCCAATAATCATTCCATTGTTACTTTGTTCTTCCATAAAGTCCTTCACAAAATCCCTGTAATTTTCTTATCTACTCCCATCCAATTATAAGTCCCTTCGCAAACATATCTTTCTGGGTGTCATCTTTCCTTCTCAAAAGAGCAAACGACTTCCTTCCGATCATGCAAATTTTGGGACATTGAAATTAGAGTGCAGGGAGACCTGCTCCGCAACCTTTCTGAACCTGTAACCGATAGTTTCCTGGGAAAATCTCTGACCCGCCCTCTTGTAATTTGCCGAGATCCGTGATCCCCGAACGATTAGAGTTGGCCAAAGACACAAAAACTTCCGGTTTGGCAAAAAAGAAAGAAAAAGAAAAAACGAAGCACAACAATAGCGGGGAAATAGGAAGCGCAGGATTCGAATACGGATACGGGATTCGGGAACCTCAGACAAAAGATGCGTAGGTACCTGTCACTGCGAACGACAGATGCGTTCCAAGGATGCACAAGGATGCGGAAGCGTCGAATCAAAACAAAACCAGAGAAATGGGTATGGGAATGCCAGTGCGAGTGCGCAGAAAGCGGAAATAACAGCAGTCCCGACGTTCCGAGATCCCGATTTCAGTTCAGCGCAACAGTTGTCCCTGCTCTCCCGAAATCACAACTGTTCTCCCGGCCTGTTTTGAATTTATTTCCATTTTTACTGCTGCCATCCAGCATGTGGTTTTCGGGTTTTTCGGTCGTCTTTCGGTTTTTTTCCAGGTCCAGCATGTGCGAAGAGCATTAAGCATGGTCCAAGCCCTAAGGAGGTTGGGATGCTGCGCTGATGCTGTGGTTTTATAATGTCAAACATGTGTCCGCCGAGCCGCCGCGCATGCCTAATGAGAAGATGGGTCTGGCAGGCTGGAAAAAAATTTATCCCAGGTCCTAACGGCAATCGAAATTGTTGTAGGCACATTTCCATATCGATTCTGATTGAAAATAGCTAACAGTTTTCCATTTCGATGGCAGAAAAAAAGTGAATAAAATATTTAAGGATTTACTAAACTTTTTAAAAGAGTTCCTTTAAATAATGGATACGGTATATGAGAGTTATTGTCAAGTCAATCTCTAGTAAGGTGATTTTATCCACAAAAATTAAGACTTTCCCGAAGACTAGACCTTTAGTTTATTTATTTTTATTGTACTTATCAAATTTAAGTTTCTCTCACTCACTCCCAAGTCCCCCCAAAGAAAACTGACTCATCCTCATGCCAGCGCCACTTCCAAGCCATTTACAGTCCACTCACAATTTGGCCATTTGCATTTGTCCAAAAACCACACGAAAATGGAGCAGTTCCAAGGCATTGAAATGCCCGATGCGAATTTATTACGCTAAAAACCCCGGCTGCATGCCTGATTAAAGGCCAGTGCAGAAAATTAAATGTAACATGCCAAAAACAATCAAAAAAAGATGGAATCAAAATATGCACAAGGAATAAATATAAATCGACCATAATAATGAGACATACTCTGTCACAATCCAATTAAAGACAACGAAAGAAGCTCAGAGACAAAGAGCTACACCAATTCGAGGCTGGGAAGCGATCCTGGCCAGGGGCGTGATGATAGCATTTTAATGAACAAATTAAAAATCAATGCCCGCCCCCGCCCGATAATAACACGTACATTGTACTTAAATTAAACAAATCCCAACACAACCCACCAAATTTGTTGTGGCGGCCAAAGGGGAGTCCATAAAGAACTGTCGATCGAACACCGATCGTGAGAATGGAAATGGCGACAATGTCGAATGCCGAATGCCGCCGTCTTCTTCGCCTGCCTCCTGAACCCCATAAATCTTCATAAGCTTGTCACGTTTCCAGTGCAACAGCTACTCGTAAATATCTACCGGCCTCACCGCTGACGAAGCTCAAGCTCTTCCCCCAAAAAAATCCAGGAAAAAAAGAAATAAAAGGTAATTCCAGGTGCGAAGTTTGAATGCTCTTTAATAAGTATTTATTGGAAAAAACCTACCTTCAGTAGCTCTCTGAAATCTCTTTTAGATGTAAAATACTCTTATTTGATATTTTGCAGCTTATTTTTCGAGTTGTTAAATCTACAAGAAAGTCTAAAGAAATGTACAGAAATAAATAATACTTGTACTTGTATAATAACTATGCATATGTATACTGAATGAAAGTTCATCACAAATCTTATATACTTTAAAGAATATAATATAATAAATATAATTATCTATCCAAGTGGAATTTAGAAATACTCCCTGAAAAGAGCATAGCGGAGGAGCTACCAACAATTATTTTGACATCAAATAGCCGCTCGCCCGAATCGAATGAGACTTTTGGAGCTGAAGAAGCGCTCTTGGAGTGCCGTCAGTACTGATCGTAGCCTGCGACTCCCTTCCAGCTCCCCGATCCTATAATGGTAATGACAATGGCAATGGCAATGGTGACAATAGCCCGCCCCACACAACCCAGTCGGAATCCGAGCCCGAGCCCGAGCCCGAGTTGGTCGTGAGTGCGAGTGCTTCTTGGCAACACGTAGGGGACTCCTTACCCCGGTCGAGATGCTTTCTGGACTACCGTTTTTTTCGTGGCTGTGGGATTGATTCTGATTTGGCAGTCGGGACACGTGTGAGAGTCGACGTCTCGCCTCCTCAATTTGTGGGCAACGTGCAATAAAATTCGGTTGTAAAAGTTGTTGTTTATGGTTAATGTTTTGCATTTCGGAAATGCTTAAGCCGCCAAGAGGGCGAATGTGGAAGGGATTGGGCGTAAATGAGCCGAGGAGTTCAACAACTTGTGTTGGTATTTGGAGCTTCGGTTGATCTCAGGTTGATAGGGTTTTAATCGAGGAAACAGTTATGTCCGAAAAAGGTAATATATTTAATAAAGAAAAATATATTTAACAATTTATTTAATTACCTTTAAAGAGAAGAAGCTTAGTTGTAATTGCTGGTATTTATTTATTGTAATTATTAGATGTTTGTTATATGATTGCTCCATTTATCTCAACCCAATTCTCACCAAGATTTCGCTAACGAGTCTATAACTTTCCTAGCTCTCCCCGCTTGGAATGCACAGAGGCGCTCACTTGGGGAGAAATCTTTTCCCAGGCGGAGAGGCCGAGCCAATAAAAAAAAGTCGACCCTCACCAACTAGTGCGACTCAAGCGCTGACAGGCCCAGTTAGTGGTAGTGGCCAATTGGTAAGCCAAACAAATGCCGCCAGCGACGACGGTCCACTTCTTACCACTCCACTCCACTCTACTCCACTCATCCGCGATTGACATCTTCATCATAAATAAAAGTGAAAAACCTGCCGCTACAGTTTTCCAGAGATCTCAATCTGAATGTGGCAAGTGAATGCCAATCAAGGGGACAAACAAACCAGCAGACAAGCGATATGTTGGGGCTGCAATCATAACAATAACAATGCCATTGACATTACAATTACAATCGCTATTACACTAACAATTACCATTTGAGCCGAGGCAATCGGGCCTAATGAAGACGTGTCCCACCGGAGGACAACGCATAATTACTCCAAAATATTGCGTCTGTCCGCTAATGGGTCGAGCAAATTGTCTGCAGCTCCTTCCAGATGCAACAAGTACACAGTAAGAAGGCAATATATTTTGTAGGAGGAAGCTGTAAACATAAAGACACTCAGAATATTTCTAAGTATTAGTTTGTGGCCTATTATTATGTATATAAATTACCCCATACATTGATCATTAATTAAGTTTATATTTTGCAGGATTATAAGCGCCAACCTAGACATTGAAATAGATAGACGAGCTGGCTTATTGATGCCTTGTACCTGACATTTTCCTTTACTCTGACTATGAAGTTCTTAGTAAAATAAATCATTGGCAAATACAAGCATACATTTTACTATTAGCACCTAATTTCTCTGACTGCATTTTAACGTGATGCACACTTAATTATCGGTGGATGGCGTGGCACGCCCGCCTCGTTTTGGCTAGGTGTTAACAAATTCATTTCACTCGGCAAACTGAGGCACTGTAAAGTGGTAACTGGTTTGGTTTCCATCACCATCTCCATCACGTAGCTCCCCCAGAGCCGTAGTCTTCATCATCGCCCGCTTCCTTCACGGTGGCTCTATCGCAGTCACATGGCTCTCGGATCTGGAAGCTTGAATCTGGTGTGGCAGGGAGGCGGCAACAGTATTTGCATGCTGATTAGCCTTCAATGTCAGTCTGGCCCCGCCAGACAGGTTGCACCTCACTTTCCCATGGGCCCCCAGAGCCCCACCACAGGTCTCCTGCTCCAATTTTCAACACTTTTGACGTGCCTGTTAATTGATTTAGAGTGCTAGCCAGAGCAACTCCATCTCGATCTCCATCTCCATGTTGGGCCTATGATTATAGAGCGCCACTTGCTCGTTATGGCCAACTTTGGCTCTGCGCTGGCCACTGTAATGACTCTGTGCCGCTCAAGCTACTGATGTTGCCGGTAATTGTTGGCCATTTTACTCTACGTGTTGTCTCATGGGGGGTTGGGGTACTCCCCCCCTCACTTCCACATCCCCGCCTGGTCGGAAATGTTTGCCTAACTGCTCGATCGTGCAGAAATGACAACTTTATTAGCAGTTTGTGGGCGGCAACGACAGGCTGCTGTTAAATGAGAGATTTATTAGAAGAAAATGCTACAAACGGGGTGAATTATGGAATTTTCTTCTTGCTAAATATAATTCTAAATCAATTTACCCATCGAATAACTTTTATTATGCTTAAAGTATTAGGAACCAACCTAAAATATAGCAAGTTTTTCCAGAGAATTGTAACTCCCAGTTGAAGATATCAATTCTACCAAACTGTACCCGCATTGGCTACTCTAGTTACCCCAGATTTCCCATCTAGGTTTTCCTCTGGCAAACGGCACCATGTGCTAGAAATTTCCTTCATCGAGCATTCCGCGAAAACGAAAATCACTCCAGAGATTCCGAGTTGAGGATCTGTGGAACACCTTGCAGGGTCATCGGATTCGGCTCGCCACCATTATTTTTTTACGCTCGACGGGAATCGAGGACATGTGCAAGAGCAGCAGCTTGCTGAGGGGACGACTCGGGTAGGTAGGTAGGTATAGGCACCTATAGGGATGTGCAACAAATGAAACGAATCTCAGAGGGTCGGCAGTTGGTGGCCGGAGCAGCAGGTACTCGGATTGGACTGCAGGAACAGCAGAATGCCGAGTGCAACAGGCTGTACTAACCCAAATGGATCCTTTTTTTTTTTTAACATGCAGGAGAGATTTACTTTTGTGTTTTTACATTCTCTGCTTTGTTGTTGCCCCGGCAGCTGCTGGGACTCTTAAAAATGGTAGCACTCACAACACAGCCAGGCACCAGATCCTTTGCCAGTATCTATTTCTAAGGATCGAAACGCCTGTTGCTGAAGCGGTTTCTGGACCAATGCTTCCTCATTCCAATCGTGCCTTGACTATTGCATTCCTGTAACAATTCTGCAAGTTGGCCAACACCCAACGATTTAAAAGCGTCCAAATCATTAATGTCGCTCTTGGTCATTTCCATGGAACTCGTCTAGATTGATAGAGGCCTGATTGGTATTCGCGTCTGGATTCTATATGCAAATAAGCCAATGTCTGGTTGGCTAATAATGAGTATTGTCTATGGCCAATCGGAATTTCAGCTGTGACACGTTGGATTTCTAATGGTTTCTCAAGAAGATTGAAGAGGTGACACAATCCAAAGCTATGGGAGTTTCTTAGCAGTAAAAATGTAAATAATACAAAAACAGAAAGCTAATTTAAAGGAATCAAAATTTCACTTTTCCTTTCCTTTCCTTTTAAATATAAGTTCAGCCTCTTTTGGAAATAATTATCATCCAGCAAAGTGAATTGAGACACGACAACGGAACATCACACTTAACCATACCATAATATTTAATCAACATTAACCAAAATTATAGCCATTCAAAGGAGAGCAAGCCAAAACAACTTTTTAAGGGAGAGCTTAAAATATAATGCCGAAACTTAACGATTGGAATGTTTGCGGCATGATGTCGCCCGTTGATGCCACACACGAAAAGTTACAAAAAAAATTAAACAGAGTACAAAAAAAAAAGATACCGAGCAGACGCGAAGTGAAGCCCGATGGTTACCGGCTGCCCTGGTTTTGATTTACGTATCCTTTGTTTTGTCTGGAGTCGCGAAGCCCATCAAAATCTGGTCGGTCGTTGGCAGTAGCAGCAGGTTGAGAGTGGACTATGTAAATAAGTGATCAGCGTGTGGCGATCGGAGGGTTTTAATTACACAAAACCTGCAGTTGACATTTTCGAGGCCCGGCATATGGCACGCGTTGGGGTGCAGAGGTCCACAAAAAAAAATTAAGCAGAGTTTGTTGACACTGATGACAGCTGCTTCGAAATAGAAGTTTTCTCTTTCAAAAAAAAATAAAGAATGTTTGCGTAAAATTGGATGATTAGTATGAGTGTTGTTAGAATATAAATTTGGCATGCCAAAGATCTAAGCTTGTATTTTACTAATATGCTTTATTTTATTTGATAATTTACGTTGATTTTAAATTCTTGGAGATTTCTGGGGGGAAACCTAATTCTATAAAATTTTATTTATGATCCTATTCCATGCCTAGTCTTTCTGGAATAAAGAAGAATATAATATTACTACTATAAAATATGAAAAAATATGCAGTTTTGTCCGTACATATGGCACGCGTTATATCAGTCTTGAATAAAAGAAAACTCTATTGACACTTGGGGCCAGCTGCTTGGCCCAAATGTTTGACCAGCTTAAAGTTTGCCGAGCTGCTGTGTTAACATTGCGCAAACATCCCACAAACGTCTTGGCCCGAGCATTTCCGCATAAATGTATTTCCTTTGTGGCATTTCTTTTTCTTTTCATTTCACCCCAAAAACAAGCCAAGAAGTCAAGGTAAAAGGAAATCATTCTGCTTCTTGTTCTTATTCGCATTTCGTACTTCCACCCTAGGAACTGTGACGACTTCTGTGTCCTTTTGTCCTGCCAGGAGTTATTTTTTCATTCCTTTGACAGACACATTTCATACAATGGCCTGGCATTGTGATGATTTTCCATGGCTGTTAAATTGATGGATTGCCGTGCGACTTTTGACACCATACACACACAATTGCAATTCCCCTAAGGCATTGATGTACTATGGAGGAAACTCCTTAAGGATCTCCGAGTAAAATCTTAAGCAAGCATGCATAATGCTGGCGACAACTGTCACGGGTCCCTTGGATCCTTTGGGTCTTGGCTGATGCTGAATTGACATTTACTACATTTTTTTGGGGATTTATATACGACACTTTTATGGAGAAGAACGTAAAAGTTGTGCTAAAGAGCCAAGTATTTGGCATTGGTATGAGGTTAATGAAGAAATACGTTTAAAATTTGCTTTCAAGGGGAATACTTGTATAATTGATTTACAATTTCATTTCTGTGAAACTTTGAAATAAATTATAAGCGCCATAAATCTAAGCCCAGTTTGGAATAAAATGTATTTATAATAGCTGTCAAAGATGTATTTTATTTATCCCAACTTTACAGTGTTTTATCATTTTGATCTGATTTCTAAGAATATATTTTATTAACTAACAACCGACTGATTAATATACCCATCTACCTTTCAGATATTTATTTGTTTATTTTTAATTATTCATTTTATTTTTTTTA
>JAEIIH010021088.1:0-17331 GCA_018904745.1 Drosophila orosa | reverse complement strand
ATTTAATTAGTGTTGCTCCCCTTTTTGATTTTATTTAAAGTCTAGAATAAAGCAATTGAGTTTACAATATTTTTTCCTCCAACTTCACTTACCTTTTCCTCTCTAGAGCATTTCCCAAAAGGGAAAACGTACAACTGAGCTGCAGGCAAAAAAAAGACAGAAGCGTTGTCAACGCAGTGGAAAGCTTTCTACGGCTTTTCGCCGCTTTTCCTCCCCATGAAAACCTGCTCCTCCTCCCCATTTTGTGTGGATTTCTGGCCTGCGGGGTGGTTACTTTTAAAGAGGGGGAAAAAGATATCTCTAATGATTAGTCCGCTAAACTCACTCGTAAATTTGTCAAATCGCTCAAGTTATGCGAATCGCATTTTTTCCTCTTTATCTGCGGCATTTACATAGCTTCGTTTTCCCGCTTTCCAATTTGCTTTGCTTTTCCCCCAGGGACCGCTCCCTTGACCAGCTTTTTTATTTGATTATTAAATTAGGTTTTTTTTGTTGGCTTTGGTTTGGACTTTTCTTTACTTTTTTCTTGCACTCTGGCCTCATTAAATATTTCTACGCGATTTTTCCTTGTTATTTTTGCACTTTGGCCAAAGGAAAAGAAACATCAAAAAGCGCGTGAAAAGTTTTGCTCAACAGCGGAAAATATATTGCTTGAAAATTGCTTGCCAAGTTGATTTTATTTTCCTGTTCTTTTTTTGCTTTGACAATTGTTTGCCATATTTTTGCGATTTTTTATGCATTATATATATACATTTTTTGCTTCTGTTGCCAAGGCTAACGAAGACTCATTGTTTCTGTGACTCTTTCTGCCGCTTTTTCCTCTTTTCCTTCTCTGTCTGCTGTTTGTTACAACTTTTCAATTGTTTGGCTTCTGTCATTACCTTTGACATGGCTCTGGCAACTTGTGGTTGTTGTTTCTGCCTTTTGACTGTCGCCGCCTTTTGTCTATCGCGCCTTTTGTCCGCGATTTCCCATTTTCCTCCGCCCACTTTGTATTCGCACTTTGATCTGCTGCATTTTCTGTATTAATTGTAATGATGAAGTGCAACCAATGTCAGTCCTTGAAACTTGAAGGGGAACCATACAGCCTGCGGTGGGTTGAACTTGCCATTAAATGTAATTGTTAGGGAGAGAAAATATGAGATGTGAGAAGCAGGAATATTCCCAAAAATGGGGAAGGATATATATTTTGAGATGAAGGAATTACTCTGTGATTTACAAAAGGTAAGGATAATTTTTGTGAATATGTTTCAAATTTATTGATTTTTTTAACAGGTGAAACCTTATTTTTAAGTTCTATATATACACATTCCCAGTTTTCTGTGTAAGTTCCTAATATTTTCCAATTAAAATATAATTTCTACATCTTTTTCAAAGGGGTTACTCCTCTTAGTTAATAAACAATTGACATATATTCAAAATTGCCCTTGTGTGAAGTGCAAGCTGCCTGTCAGAAAACCAGCTGCACTTTCACTTTCAACTTGAATGCACTTTGCCGAGTGCACTTTGGCATGCTTCTTCACCTTGACCCAGATTTGCTCAGTCAACCCTTTGCAAAAAAATATAAACAAATATCTGCCCCGATTCCAGGTCCCCCTAGTTGTTACTTTTCGTGTTTTTCCCGTTCAGCATATGCATTCCACAGGCGAAACGTGCTCAAAGATGCAACATATGCAGTGTTTGTTTCTCGCTCAAAGAACGACCTTGAGAGTGGGGATTAAAGATTGTGGGCTTAAAGCGCCTATCCTCTGGAGTTGCTACTTCTATTTCCACTTAATAAAGCACACTAATGATGACCACAAATCCAGCCCGACGAGCAGCCAAATTGAAATGAATCCGCACTTAAGCACGTTCTAGCAGAACTCTCGGATAAATAAACCTGAACCACCGGTATCCACTTCCATTCGGGTAAAGGCAACTCTAATTTATTTTTAATAATCTTGTTTCATGCATTTTTCAAGTTCTCTTTGAGTTTTGCAAACATTCTTTAGCCCCGGGGGACAGCAGCGAAAAAGTAGGAAAAAAGCAATTGATTTACTTACTTAGTATGTTTGTGTACTTTCAATTAAGTCAAAAAATGCCTCGAAAGATACTCAAATAGCCAAATAACTAAGTACATGCTTGATCATACAAATGTTTGCATAAGGAGATTTTTTGTATGAAAGTGGGACGTATTTATTTAAAAAATAAAGAGTATACTGGCTTAAGATGAAAAATATTTTTAAGTAATGGAAATTTGTAGAAAATTTGAAACATTTTGATATATTTAATTTAAGCTTTAAAAAAGCTTTTAACGTGTATTTAAATATATTTAGAGAAAGCCAAAACAAGAGCAGTACTTAATGTTTTAGAATCAATACTAGCTAATTATATATTTATATTTTTTTCTTATATTTTCCTTACTGTATATATTTTTCTTATTTTCAATATACTCCACTATACCCTGCAAAATAGTCTCTCAA
Source organism: Drosophila orosa (assembly GCA_018904745.1). Taxonomy (NCBI): domain Eukaryota; kingdom Metazoa; phylum Arthropoda; class Insecta; order Diptera; family Drosophilidae; genus Drosophila; species Drosophila orosa. The sequence continues at coordinate 14,869 of JAEIIH010021088.1, read as the reverse complement.
ATCTGATGCTTGTGCTGAAAAAATCCGAAAAGTGTTTGTTTACGGGTCACTTTACCATCGTAGCTACACCCCCTTTGAAAAATCCCAGCTGGACGCACACACACATGCACTTGAGGCTTTCACCGCTTTCACCGCTTTCACCGCTTTCTCTCCCGGAGAAAGGGTTGCTGAAGGACGAAGGATACGATATCATGTGTGGGACGCTAAAGCAAACAAAAGTGCAAATTCCCGGGGGGACATTTGATTGAATTCAGACAGTTAACCGTCCTTATAATGCGCATTCTATGAAAAAAAATCCTGCGAAATCCTTTGGCTTCTGCTTATCTGCCTGGAAGAAAAATATCAAAAAAATTTTAAAATCATCTTCAGGCGCTGGGGAACAGTTTATTTGGCAAATGGTATTTGTTCTTTGCCAGTTCTTGCCCTGATTGATATTATTATGGATATGTCCATTCGCTGATTGATGGCTTCGGTGGACGGCGGCTAGACCGAATTTTCTATTTGTATTTTAGAAAATTAAAAAAGCAGCTTAGCATCTGCATTCTTGCCCCAATACTATTTGCCTTGTATAAAGCGTATTAAAAAATCGAGAGTTGAAAGATTTTGGTCGTCCCTTACCTTTTTTTCTAAAATCAGCCCAAAGGCAGATTTTGGAATTTGATGGGTGGCGCCACGCGACATTTTTCCGGGCCGATTGTATGAAGCTGGAAAATTGGGTTTGGGAAATATGAAGAATTATCGGCTGTCCATTGTCTGACAAGGGCTTTGATCTCCACCGCTGGTAACTGTTCACAGAGAATTGATTGAGGGATAAAAAGATAACAGTAGAAGGATTTTAAGGTGACAAGGCATTGCCGACTGTTTATCAGTTGGATGTTTTTAATTAACAGGTTTTAAGAACGATATATATAGAATTCAGTACTTAATAAACTAGGATAATAATGGTATGCTCCTAATTTTGTAATCCTATAAATAGATAAATAAGAATCAATTCCATATATTAATCTCATACAATTTTTCCCGCTGAAAAGATAATATATAAGTATTCCCCAAAAATTAATTAAGAAATATATTCATATTCATTTAATCATACTTTATTTAATTTTATATGCATATGTTTTGGTTTACTTAGCTTAGTTTACATTTAAATTACTTAAACAATAATTAGTTTTGTGTTTCTTGGGTTATTTATGGATGTAAATATTTCTACTTTTGAACTTGTACTATGTTTATGCTCGTGACGCCAAAATGCGTCCCTACTCCAGTTTTTCCCAAGTTGAGTCTTAGCCACATATATATTGCTTATTTTACGGATCTAGTAACTAAATTGACACACACACGCACAGCTTACATATCGACGGCAAAGTAAATATAAAAATATATTTGATTTGGTATTTTTAAAAATATATTTCCATAACTATTCGCTAAGTTGAAGAAGCATTCTACCTAGGAAGTTGAAACATTACAATTTTACCCATAAATAGACACCAAGAGAGTTGTTTGTAAAAAAGTCATCGTAACTATTCGTAGATAGATATAGCATATAGAAAAGTTTGGCTTATCAACTAAGTTGGTTTCTGCTTGAAAACTAGCTGCTGCTTACAAAATTTAGATTCTATATCTTTTCCAGAATTTTTGTTGGGACATTCGCTTCTTATTCCGTTGCACTGGGCCGACCTTCTAAGAGAACTTAGCTTAATCAGTTAAATTAAATTAAGTTAGGCTTACTAAACAAAGTTTTGGACTGGAAATATTTTTAGCAAAATTATTTATCACATTTGCGCTTATCCAAAGTTTAGTGTTGCATCGCGACGGCAATTTAGAAATCATTGGCGGGAATAATTTCCGACAAAGAAAATACATGGTTAAAAAATGATTAATTTTTCTGGGTTTTTCCTTGGGAAATTGATTCACATTTCTCTGTCACTGTCTCGCTCTCTCTCTCTCTCGCTCTCGGGGGATTTTCGGGGGGCTGCGCTAGTTCTCACCAACGTAAAGTAATCACAAGTTGCGCTTTTAGGAGCCTTAGTTGGAGTTTTCTTTTTTTTTTGTCTCTGTAATTTCTGGTTTTAGTTTTTACTGCGCCTGCGGCTGAACCTGAATGGTGGCCTTCAACTTGCTGGATTTTCCCGCCGCCTTGTGCTGTTGGTAGAACTGCTTGAGGACCTTGCACATGGCGATGGCCAGGATTTTCCAGGCCAGCAGTTGCTCCTCGGCGCTGGGAGCAGGCACTGGTTCACTTGTTGCACCCGCTCCTGGGACTCCCTGTGCCGCCGGCGTTGGAGGTCCTTCGAAGTCCACCTGGTCGTGTCCGGGATCGATGGAGAAGGCCATGGGACTATCCACCTGATCGCCGCTGGGCTCGGACTTGGAGACATGCTCGTCTTCGTAGAAAGGGATTGCCATGGCGTTGGGTCTCTTCAAAAGTTACGTAAAAATTTCACTTGGTGGACTGATTTCCTGATTTCCTCTTCCAGATCTTAGCTCTTGGCAAGTTGCTGTTCGACTGAGGAGCTCTGGCCGAAGGACACCCGTATTTATACCCGGGAAACGGCGCGAGAATTAGCCACCCTTCTCTCCCGTCCGCTCGCTCTCTCTTTCTCTCTTTTCCTATCCCTTTCCCACCTTTTCTCACCCCATTTCGCCACTCTCTCTCTCTCTCTGTTGATATCTGTGCCGTTATGTCGAGCTACTTTCATCACGTGCAGTAAACGTTTCCTCAAAGGAAATCGAGAGAGAGACAGAAAGAGGGAGAGTGTTGATGTGAGAGAGTCACACTTGTGGCATGTTACGTATACGCATTACGTTCTCAGCTTTACGTTTTTTGTTTTCGAATTTTAAGGGGTGTTTCGAAGTAGAGCGAAAATAGAGCCAGCTTTATGTGTTTCGAATTACGGAAGGGAAGTTTTCGAAAATGGGGAAAGGCTATGAGTTTCGAATCATGGTTTACCGTTCTTAAGAAGATATTAATTAAAGAAGAATTCATTAGTTAATTAATAAAATACATTTTATATAACACATCATTTTTTATATAAATTATTAAATTTTAATTTTAAATATTTTCATTTTTATATTATAATTTTCGCTCTCATGTTCTCATTTCGAATTGTAAGGGGAAATTTTCGAAATGGATGTCCTATTTTTGCGTGAGTTTAGTTTTCTTTTCGATTCGTAATTTTCCTTGCTTTTTGTGCCTTAGCTTAGACATGTCCTTGACCAATTTTCTTGGGCTTTTTTTCGCTCTCTCTTATTTTTGTTGCAAGCCTGAAAGCCTGTTTTATTTATGAGTGCTACTCATGCTTTAAAAATATGCTTTTGCATGTGTTTCGTCTAAGAGAATAAATAATTTTATTCCCTAACTGCTGTCTTAATTTTATAATGAATTTCTGGATATACAATTTTAGTTTTAGGAATTTACTTTAAATTAAATACTTTATCTTTTAAAGTTTTTCCATCTCCATTTCCCTGACGAAAATTCTTTACCCTTTATTCTCCATTTTTAGCCAACCAATTTCCCAACTCAAAAACTCCGCATGACAGCAAGAACAATCGGTTAGCATTTTGCCAGCCACATGCCACGAATATTTTATGGTTAAAAGGAGTGTCTGACAGGGTCCTTGGCTCCTATCCCTACAGTATTTCCCCTTTCCTTCGCTGGCAAATCAATTCCACAAATCAACATAATCAACTTCTCTCAGTAAGTCCAAAATATAATGCACTCGCCGTCAGAAAACTTCTTTTGTTACCCGCAGAATAAAATGGGTGGGAAGAAAGAAAGAAAGCTGAAATAAGTGCCGTAAAAAATGTAAAAACTTTTTTATAGTTGCAGCATAAAAAAATGTAAAATAAAATCCAACCCAAAGACTTTAAAGGAAAATATTCGAAAGAGTGCACAACAAAAGGAAATTACCCTCGAGGGCGTCCAGGTGAGTGGGCGAGACCCGATAATGACATCCATGCGCTGATAACCCCCCTCAGAAATCAGAGGAGAAATCCATGATCTAATTTGCTAAACACTCGAAAGGATTCCGGGGGGTCTGGGGGTATCACTTACACACACACACACAACCTGGAATATTCGCAGTCCTGGGGATTCTCGAAAGCAAAACAAAGAAAAGAATTGTTTTCGCTTAAAAGAACATTCAAATGGAAATGTTCTGCTTGGCTCAACACAAACAACAAGTGCAGGCGCACACACAAACTGCATTTATTTTTCGTTGGCAAACAAAAAAGGGAGAGAAAAGCAGGAAAAAATGGAAAAGCAGGCAAACAAGTGGGATCCAAAGGAAGAAGAAACGCATCGCATCGAAAGAGTAGCATTTGAGTACCTCTAGACAGACAGACAATGCACACTACGTATAAAAGTGAAGTTGTACAGAAATAACAAAACAAGACGGCAGGAAAAAAATGCAGAAGGAAACTCCCCTGGAAAGGGTGTTGCAGGGAAAAAAGGACTAACAGATACCCTATTTTGATAAAGGATAAGATAAAGGATAAATATCGGACTTGGCTAGAGAGCTTGACTTTGCTCTCATCCTTGTTATGTATTTTGTATCTCAGAAAACTAATAGAGAATTAGTTTTTGGACCTTTAGATTTATTTAAAATAAATAATATTATTATATTAAAATCTACCAATTTGTTATATTGAGACAATCTCCTTAATCTTTAAGCTTAGCTTCTTATTAGACATACACTCCCCATTTCCCGATTAATTTCCTCACTGCTCTCCTTAGCTCTTTGCTTATTGCCAATCGATATCAGCACATCTTCAATAGCTATTAGAGGGTATTTACCTTACTCTATCTTAACGAAAAGTAAAAAAAAAAGAGTCGCGCAAAAAGCAGCGTCGATTTCGTCGTCTATGCACTTTGTTGCCTTCTGGCTGTCAGATTGATATTAAATTATATACCTTATTATCATGGCAGTGTTTGCCTTCTTTTTGTTTATCTTGTGGAGTGAGTGCACGGGGGCGGGGCAAGTCGTGTTTATTTACAGCTGGCAACAATTGTTGCTGAAATGCATTTCACTCTGCCGCACTCTGGAGGATGCAGCTCAAGCCAAGCCAGAGTCAAAGTCAAAGCCAGGGCACTTCACATGTGGTTCCCCCATTCTGCATTTATGGGCGGGCTTCTGTTTTGTTTTCTTGTGTAAACTGTTATTTTTGCAGAAGGTGGAAGGATACGGATACAAGGGCTTTATGCTTGATGGTTGACATTAAATGGCTGCCACATCTTCGCTTCCTGTCTCGTCCTTCCTTCCCAGCCATAAAGTGGCTAAAGTGCCAGCTTAAAGTTGCCGGCAATTTAAAGCTCTTCCCTTGCGGATGGCAAATAAAATATTTATACATTTTGCTGCTATTCACGCATTTTTCCTTTATATTGACCATCAAAATAAATTGAAGTAATTTTAGTTCGATGCGCAAACTAAATGGGATTAAAGATTCGATTGTTTGATTGCCTGGGCAGCTTTATTTATTTATTTGCATTGTCCTTACGGGAGGTAGGAATTCCTAGGAAGAGCTCGAAACTGCAATTGTTCACTAGAACTTATATACGCTTCGACGAAGCTAAATTAGTTTAGAATGAATTATGTGCTGTGTTTTGCTGATAAAGTTAATTGAAGTATTCAAAGGGCTTAGTATGAAATTGTTACTGCAATTGGTTGAGAGTGAAAGCTAGGGGAAAATGTAGTAAGATGTATACAATCAGAATTAGATTTTAATAATTCGTACATTTTCAGTTTATAATTAATCAAGTTTAGGCAGGGAAACAAATATTTTTCTTTTCTTCTTTTTTTTTACCATTCTTCTTTTGTAACAACTTAAATCTGTAACTTGTTTTAAATATGTTAAATATACAAGTTCTTATAGCCCTGCTTTCCAACTTATTACCCAAACCATTGGCTCTATAACTACCATTCTTCTTCTATGGAAACTGATGGCTAATCGACTCCATTGTGGCGCACTAATTAACAAATTGATTTATGGTAATGAAAATGACAAATCTCCGGGGACAAGGAACCCAATCATCATCAGGGTAGAGCCAAAAACTCTCATATGCAAAATAATTTTGGCAAAAAACAAAACAGCCAGGATATTGAGGGAGAACCACCCCGGGGATGGTCGAAAAACTTTGACTCTGCGGTTGAATCTGGAACTCATCCGCCGCAGACAGACATTTAATTAAGGTGTCTTCATGGTAACAATCTCGGTCTGAACTCGAATGGCAAATGAGTCTAATTAATAACGAGGCATTTGCCGCATAATTCATTTGGGAGATCCAAACATTTCTTTTGGAATCCTTATTTGGGGATGAGTAATTATGGCTCATCAGCTTTTGGGTACAGTTTCAGTATTTATAGTATTTATACGTTTCCCTTTTTATATTCAAAGTAATTTTGTGTTAAACAATATTTCACAAATTTATAACCACATTTGGTCACTTGAAATCCATTTATTTGTTTGGTTTTTTCTCCCTGGAACTTTTTGTTGGCCTGTCCGTCTATTTTTCTTTGCCATTTTGATAACTTAAGCCGGGCGTCTGACTTGAATTTATTGCCGGGGTGATATGTCCCTTGGACCACCGTAATTTATGCAAATTGTTTAGCACTTTCCCCCAGCTGCAGACCCCTGGGCAGCGCAATTAATTCCAGAGTTCAATCATATAGAACTAAAACCGGCCGAAAGTTGTATTTATTTTGAGTCGGTTTCCTTATAATCAAATTTTAAGGATAAACTTTACATTGTCCGGAGAACTAAAGTAAATAAACATTGTTGCCGGGCCAAGACATCAAAAGCGTGTTTAATTTATGGTTCGTTAGGTCAGCCATTTGCTGTCAGCAAGTGGAAGGACCTTTTGTCCTGGCTGGGGCCGTATGCAAATCAAATGGAGTATTCATCTTCGTCAGTCCTTGGACCCTTTTGCGGGTCCTTTGAGGTGTTTGGCTTAAACACCAAATGGGAATTATATACAAAAGGCGGCAGTGGAAACTCTCCCAAAAATGGAAACACCCCTCCGATGGGCAAGGAATAATTCGTTTTTGATTTCCCTCCCTCGCCTTTTGGGAAAGCGGTGGGAAAGTGGACCCAAAACATGTGTGAGACGCGCAGGCGAGTGGGAAAATTTATGTGTGTCCAGTTTGGCCATAAAAAAGGGACAACAAACTCAAGCTCGCTTCCTTCGAGGGGATACAATACAAAAGAAACATTCGGAACGATTCGGCAGGCATCCTTGTGCGGTCAGCATAAAAGGCGACAAAGTGCCACTTTGGTGCTTTAAACTTTCTTCCCCACTTGTTACTTGTTACTTTTAAATGATTAAATGCATTCTATTGCAGAGTACTTCTTTTTTTTTATTTTAAACTCCCAATTCTGGGGGTTGTAATGTCTGCTGGGCATATCAAAAAGCCGATTCGGTTGTTATTAAATGTTTTACTGCCCGACCAGACCAAGGATATATAGGCACAAAGGAAATTTTTGAATTGTTGATCCCTAAAGAGAGTTAATGTTTATTGTGTACTTTTTATTGTCAGCTCAGCTTTTAATTTAAATGATATAACACAAAATGTTTGACTTTATATGCAACCCCCAAATTTATTTAAGGGGATATGTGAGGTGTTTTTTAAGGAGGTTGGAATTCTTTAAGGACTTTAAAATCACATGGAATACCCTGAAAAAGGGAACTTTCGGCTTGTTTAAAAGTATTCTCAATACATAATGTTATTTTCATGATAAATTTGTGAGAAAACATGAACTAATTTTTGCTCAATAGGAATACTTTGTATTTATCACTTTAAAATATTTTATTTTACAGAATAGAGTATTATAAATACCTCTACCTTTTGCATTTCTTTCCCTCTTTTATTTTCAACCATTCAAAGTAAAAATGGCGCATTAAAAATAATTTTTTATCGCCAATTTTATTTTGGAAAATTTATTTTTATACATTTTGCAACGCGAGGGTGGTTCCCTCTTCTAATTTTTACAGGCTTATATTTATTAGTTCTTAAAAAATTTGGCTTGACTCGTTTAATTTTCTGATTCTGTGTACAAACCGTTTTTTAAGAGGAGGCATAAATTTCGTTTTGAAGGATTTCCACGGGGCAGAACAATTGGAATTTATGAGGGCTTCAGTTCGGGGGCGTGTGCATCAAATAAATTCGGCGATCATAAAATTGTCTGCCAGCAAATCCATCCAATATATCAAACATATTTGACTACCAATTACAGACACCTTCTCGTCTGCCTTCCGGAGGTGTGGAAAAAAGTCACAGGCTCAACACACACGAGCAGGATAATTTATCGCACATGCCTACATGAACTTGTCACCCCTCGGCATCTGATGGGGGTGTGAGTGCGAGTATTCGAGTACTCGGGATATTCATATTTTCCCCATATGACCATTGTCTTTATCCCTTTTCAGGCGATGATTTGCAGCCGCTGCCAGTAAATCAAGCATGCAGCATTAGATCAGATCAGCAGCCTGCAAGGATAATAAATGAATTGTTTATGGACCGACCAAGTGGGCAAAGTGTTGCCCCTGCTTCCAGACTTTTTCCTATTTGATATATTGCGTCTTAGTTTGAGGAGTCTGAGCTACGTGAAGGTGAATGTGATGGAGTGGATTGAGTTGGATGATGAGTCTTTTGATTATGGAAGATGGCTTGGCAGGTGACTAGAGGTGAAGTTCTTAAAAAGGGGCAAAGATTATGGGTTTTTGACAGATTGAAATATAGGATTTATAGGTTAATAGAAATTAATTTCAATCTTCTATCATAAAATAAAAGTCTTCTTGTAATAAGCTTTATGCCAAGCCTTAATTCCACCAACTTTTTCATCACCTCTCCTCCCTTTTTCCATTCAATTTTCATTCGCAGCCTTGCATCCTTCTCGCCGTTTTTCGGTACCCCACAATCTCCAATATTTGCTGTCCTTGCAACGCTGTCCAAAGGACAATTGTCAGGCGTTGGCTGTCATCCGTTTGTTGTTGTTTGTTTCTGGTTGCTGGCCACACGCCGCAGCCGAGTTCCTCAATTAAAAAGGGTCCTTCGGCTGTGCCATGGCTGGACTCGGGGGGAGGCATGTCCGGGCAATTCGTCCATTCACAGCGGAGAAAGGAGTTCAATTGATGCCTGACATACTCCTTTGTGTGAGGCACGCGGGGGCGGGTCATGCAAATTGTCGAAATATTTTCAACTGACCAGCAATCGAGTGGCCGGAGCTTCCCACCTTTTCACGCTGTTGTGATTGGTTTTTGTCTAATGGAACTCGAGCGTGGCAACAATTTCATTGAATTGGATTTCAATATAGCACAGATATATATATGTATGTGTATTTGCGTGTCTGGGAGTCTGAACAAAAGGAACCGCGTTACTTTCGGTACCCTTTATTGGTAAAGGTATGTTGTATTTATGAAAAAATACCGTTTGAAATATTGTTAAAAGGAATATAAGCTAGACTTAAGAGTTGGGATTTAAATTAAAAGGAAGTACGGGCTTTAACATAGTTCAAGAAAATTGAATAATGTATTTTTGGTTGTGGAAATTGAGTATTTTAAACTAAGTAGAAATATAGTTTAACTTATATACTTTCCAGTTCAAACTTATTTTCATAGTTATCATTTAAGTAAAAAAAATACAACATTAAATTATTATACGGTATTCTGTATTCGAAATACTTAATTACAAATTATTTACTTTTTGAATTTTCCTTTTTTCGGGTCTCCTTCCGAGAGCGTGTGTATTTTCCTTTCACAATTCGCTGGTCATTAAAAGGGACACGTGCAGTGAGGCACGTGACCCGTGCCCGGTTTCCCTTCTTCTCCTGAAAACGAAACTCCGAAACTGGACCTGTGGAGATCCCGGGATCCTGGCTGCGAGACCTCGTCGTCCTTTGTTTTCGGCCTGCCTGCCTTCCTTCCTTCCGTTTCGGTTTACGGGGCACTTGAGGAATATGTTTTACAATGATTAGTGTAAATATTTGAGGGCCAAACGGTTCTCTCACGGAGAAACACAATGGCCAATGGCCAATGCCTGGAACCCAAATTGGGACTCGAACCGAAAGGCATTTGTCGCTTAATTTTTATACAAATACATTTCATTATATTGAATGTTTGGCCAGAGCGGTTTTGGTTTCACTTCCGGTCATGCGTCCCATCATGTTAATTTGTTATTAATTGTGGCATGTTGATTTGTGTTTTGATTCAAGTGTGACAGGACAACTGAAAGGGAAAGTAACAATAAGAGGAGTAAAAATGATACTCTGGGAAAATTTCACTAAAGTTTTCTTAAAAGAAAACTATTTTGGGATTTCTTTTGGTTACTCATATTTGTTATTTAGGCTTTTATCACGGCGCGTTCCATATATAATAATTAAATAAGAATTTTAGACTCAACACCCTGCTTAAACCTCAGCTATATATTGCTTGGACGGATATTTTATCTTGTGTTAATTCTGCTGACTTTAAAACAATTTTAGACCATGCGGGCGCATCGAATTTCCCGCAACTTGCATAAATTATAAAGCGCAAGGAGCGGAGGTCCCCTCAGATGGGAGCAGTTTAATCAACATCAGACACACGACCCACGGCCGTAATCCCTTTACGATGAGCAGCAGATCGAGCTGAAGGAAAAGGGTTAAAAAACGGAACATCCTGCCAAAGGAGCGGGCGTGAAAAAAGAGCAACAATGTGGTTCTGCTCTGAAGTATCTGCCGGTTTCGGGCCGGGCCCATCAATGTCAGTCATAAATTCATCACGCAAATCTGTTTTGCATTCGTGCGGTCACGTGACTCGGGTACTCGGCATTAGATAATGTCTGACATTCGGTCATATTAATTGTTCAAATTAAATGGGTCTGCGGCAACTGTCTCTTCGGAGTGTGAACAAAGTGATGTTGCCACAACAACTCGAGGCCAGGACTGGTACCAGAAGTGGGCTCACAACTATTGGCAATTAACTTAATTGTGTAAATTTCAATATGCAGCCAGCGCCGCAGGACATCGTTGCTAGCTAAATCTGCAGGGTAGTTAGTATGGAGAGTGGCTCTAGGAGTTCTTTGCCTCCATGAGGTATTATTTCCAGTAAAACTGAACCTCACCTCGTTCTGTCTTGTACAAGCTACACCTCATTGCCTTCTGTGCCTTTGCTCTTACATAAATACAGACAAATTCAGGGAACGACAGCGGCAGTCATCGTCAGGACAATGTCAGTCGCAGCTTAGGCAAATAAATATATATATATATTTATTCCCTTATAAATAAATCCTGGGACAAAGGACACTGCACCATAGTGTGTGTGAGTCAGACGTAGGTAAACAAATAATTACAAGTAAAAATCGCTGCGAGTATAATGGAGCAGATAATGAGACCAGGCCAGGGGTTCGGGGTCTCGACCAGACGATGCCAACTCCCCGGCAATTAAACATTTTCAATAAAATTTACACCTGAGCTCATTTTAATTGAGTTGCAGCAGGCAGCGAGTCTGCACTTGAAAAAGGATCGGCAGGAGCAGATAAACTTGTTCGCTCTCCGGGAATCGGTGTGGAGTAGCACTCGAATCCTTCAGATATAATTGCCCGACCCCGGCCCCGGTCCTGGCTCTCGGTAAGAGAATTTCGAGTTCTGTTCCGGGACTGTCTGTCTGTCTGTCTGGATGCTACTTGAAAAACTCAGCCCCTGCCCTTTATTCCAATTGATTTTTGCTTCAATGTAGTGGAATTGATTTGTGTACGAGTAGCCACGCCCACTCCACCAAATTAGTTGCCATAAATAAAAAAAAGAAAGAAAAACCAAAGCGAACACAACACGAAAAAATTAAATAAGAAATTGGCAAAGAAGAACGGAGCGGAAAAGTGAAATATTTTTGACTCGGAAATTTGCATAAATAAAGTTGCCATGGCATCGCCGGGATATTGATATGATATGAAGAAGGTAGCCGCGGCTGGGATATTTGCATACAATTGCGGGGAATACTCTGAATTATCAGGGGTATATCGAAAATGTAGGGCAACAGGAAGGTTGAGAAATTCGACATATTTTCCTGGTAATTTCTAATGCTTTTTAGCTTGGAAAACTGTGTTTACATTATTGATAATTGTTAATACTATTACATTTTAATCGGTAGTAATTAACCATTGAGTGACACAATAGAATTGGAGAAGCAATAACATTTTTTAAGGATGTCATTAATGACATTATTCATTTACGCTTATTTATCTCCTGATTTTATTTAAATACAACATAACATATAACTGTATAAACAAGTTTAAATTTATTTTAATTCCTATGTTTCCTTAAAGAGTATTTCCAATTTGTTGTCTCCACTCCGCATAAAACAACTCTTATGACATCGTGAAATTCTTGGCTCAATAAACATAAATTTGCACTGGCATTCTCCCGGAAACCCCAATAACACACACCCCAACCCCCCAGGAACAAAGTGTGCAACCCTCGCTGAACTATAAAAATTGCCAATAAGTCGATCCCCTAGTCCCCCCTTGCTAGGAAATTGGACAAGGACTCGGAAAATGTTGTCGCATGCAAATTTGCTGCCTGATTTGTTCATTTTGTTTCAATTTGCGCTCCGCTCTGTTTCTTTTTGCGCCTCAATAAAGTCCTCGGCGAGTGCATTCCGCAAATAATTGCAATGATTCGCTTTCCCCAAACAAATATTTCGGGGATGTGTGTCCTGCTTCTGGTATCATTTTCTTTTTTTTTCGCTTTCGATATGGTAATTTCGAATTTTTTTTGTCAGGCCGCCTTTGGCCAAAATTTGATGCTCGACAATGGAGATGGGATGTGCTGTCTGGCTTCATTATTAGTATTTGACTTCTGATTGGGTCTTAGATTACGGCAAATTGTTGCCAAATTGAAAACGAAAGTGGAGATTGTTGGGTGTTTGGAAATTGGCATTGAAATGGGGTCAAATTTGAGATTTTTATTTTTGGAAAAGTGCATTGGAGCTAAGAATACATTTAATATGTTTATTGTATAAGTTTTTCGCAAGTTAGTTAAAGTACCAGGGTATCATTTTCTAAATTTACCAGCTTTATAAATATTTAACAGACACTATAGAATACCGAAGATAATATTTGATCCGAAATAAATCACAACAATTCGACAAATTAAATCGTACATTTTTAAATTTAGAATTTTTATAGTCACCACCTGTTTATCGAGACGACCTTCATCACGAATCCATTTAATTTAATTTCTAGACCCCTTTTTTTTAGCCAAAGGACACCCTTGTCAGTTGGGCAATTAAATTCAGCATGACTTTAATTATATTTCAACAAATTTTAATAAGGCTCTTCGAGACCGCTCTCCTTCTTCCATATACAATTTAAATTCCCTTTTTTTATAATTGCTGGCTATGAAAAATACCAAAAAAAAATTGTTAACAACTTCAATTAAATTATCAACTTTCAGCACGTAGAAGAGACTTCGACCGAGGTCGCAAAAAATTGGCCGCTGAAAAAGTTTTGTCCGCCGAGTTTTAACTCAATTTGACTGCGGAAAGTTTTTCCTTGGAAACGCTTAACGCGGCTTAATTGTGGTCACAGGTGTTGAGGGCAAAATTTTTATCGTTCTGTTCACAGTTTACAGAAAAAATTGTGAGCTCTTTGGGAGGGTGGCTGCGGAAATGGGAAATGAGCAGAAAAAGGGAGGTTGGCTCATTTCGTTTAAGACAATTTTTATGACCTTTACGACTATTTGCCGAGTCGTTGCATTGGATTGGCTTTGATTGCGTTTATGGCTCTAAGCTTCTTGGGCCAGAAATAAAAATCCTCGATTTATTTGTTTGTCTTAGCCGCATAAAAAAGTGAGACTCCACTTTTGACTTGTCAGTATCTCCCTCTCGTGGTAATTTGATATCCTTTGCAACCCTTTTTATTCTTTTGGCCGGAGGCCAGAATCCTTAGCGCGCTTTTCAGCGTTGCGCATTTTTTAATTGCTTGAAATTTAATATTTTTCGGCGCGTCTCGATGTTTGTTTTATTTTATGCTAATTATATTCGTATGCAACGGGAAGCAGTCTCTGTTTTTATCTTTCCACTCCGTTCTTTTTTGGTTTCCGAAAAGCCAATTATAAAATTTTCATTTTTGCACTCTTCGCTTTGCAGTTTGTTATTGAAAATAGCTTTTGGCGTTGGTAATCCGATAGGCGCAATTAGCGAGTCGATCTCAGGGAGGTCAGATGAGAATTTAATAACAATAAGCTGATTGTCGGATTATTCTCAAATAAGGAGGAGCAGTGTTCTACACAGGCTTTAAATTTTAAAATAAAATAGGAGACTCCATAAATTTTTAGAATGTTTACTACATTTTAAATTTACCTTTGGCGAACTATAATTGATTAGACGAAACTGGAAATTTCGTCCCTTCTAAAACAAAGTTAACTTTGAGGTTCCACCCACCGAACTCTTTCAAAATGCACACACCTATTTATATTTATGAGCTGAACCCCGGAACTGAACACTCCAGCATCGCGTGTGCATTATAATTCAATAATTTCCACAGTCGCTTGGCGCCTGGATTTTTTAATTGCTTTTCAATAACAGGCACATGGAGAGAGAGGGGGACAATGTCCTGCGCGGAGCCTGTCCGGGCGCTGATAAGCCGCAGGATAATCATCGGCATGGCCAACACGTTAAAATGCTGAAAAATTCATACGTATGGAGCTGAAATATTTACGAAGCGAATTAAAAAGCGCGCTAATGCAATTCACTCGGCCAGCGCTAATTTAAATATTTAAGTGGTCAAGCAATATGCAAAAATAAAAAAAACGTAAAAAATATAAAAAGAGCAATAAGTGTGTAGCTTTTGGAAATACGAATTGGGGAACTCCCTTTAATATCTTAATTTGTTATGAA
>JAEIIH010021065.1:0-16631 GCA_018904745.1 Drosophila orosa | reverse complement strand
TTATCCATTGGCAACGTTATAGTAGGCGTTTAATATTGTAAACTTGTTTATTGAAATGTTAAACAAATGTTTGATATCATTTTTAATTGTTACTTAAATTCCACATATAATTATAATCATGTTAAACATCACTGCTATCAATAATTTAATATTTGTTGAAATATAGAAATTGAAAAAAATACATATGTATGTATATTTTATACCTATCCTTTAATATGATGTTGCAATTGTGTTGCGTGATATACCCCTGGGGTGGAGCAACATAGATGTTTTAACAAAATATATACATATATAGTTTTTGTGGTTAATTTAACATATTTGGAGATTAATTCTAAAAAATTTTAAAATCGTTCCAATATTATTGCTTTATAGAAATGTACGCAGCACTGTGGTTGTCGGCGTCACCTTTTCAACACTTGTCACATGCGTGCGTCTATCAGTTTTTTCTTCAACCATATTCCTAATTTTTGAGAATGGCAGACCGGAACCCAAAAAGAATAAAGCTGGACCCTGAACCAGAAGTACCACAACCTGCTGCAACAGCGGTTACAGCCAAACCCAGCATTCACAAGATGCTCCGGATCGATCTGATCCAAGAAGTAAAGGAGGTACGCCAAAAATATACAGTCATAGCCATTAGCAAGAACCAGCTAAAGGCAGACTATGAACGTAATCTGGATGCTGTTAGCAAGCAGAATCAAGAGCTGACAACCGAAAGGGATTCCTTGCTACACCAGCTGCAACATGAGATATCCAAAAGCGAGGCACTGCGTCAGCAATTGCTCGAACATCAGTCGATCGTAGACAGTGCCATGCATGAAAGTACCATCCGGATGCAGGAGATGTCGGAGAAGATCAAGCTGCTAACCCTAGAAAGCCAATTTTTTCGCTGCGTGATACCCGATTTGACCGAACAGCTGGACAAGATCAAGGAGGAGAACACCTGCGCGATCTGCCTGTCGCCGTGGGAGGGGCAGGGCGACCATCGCATTGTCTCGCTGCCTTGTGGCCATCTCTTTGGAAAGCACTGCATCCGGGATCATTTGGGGGTGAATCCAAAATGCCCATACTGCAAGCAAGATGTTCCGCCCGGGGCTACGCGATACATCTACGGCTGTCGCGTCTTGCCGCTTCCAGAAGTAGAAGAAGCTCAATTTCCATCATAATTTGGTAAACCATCTCAACAGAGTTACCCAGTACCACAAGCTTCCGTATATCATTATCCATTGAGAACGTTATAATAGGCGTTGTTATCTTTGTTTATTGAAATGTGAAACAAATGTTTGATATTATTTGAATTGTTTATTAAATTCCACGTATAATTAAAATCATGTTAAACATAATTGTAATCAACAGTTTGATATTACCTCTGAAAAAATTTTTAAATATAGAAATTGAAAAAATATAGTATCCAGAAATGTATGTCCCTATGTACAAGTGTATATTTACTACCTCTCCTATAATAGGATGTTGCACTTGTGTTGCGTGATATATGCCACGGGTATTTTAGCTTTAAAATAAATTGACAATAAAATATATATATAATTTTTGTGGCTAATTTAACGTATTTGAAGGTTGTTTCAATAAATTTATAATATCGATCCAATATTGTTTCACAGAAATTTACATTTTCCAACATTGTGGCAATCGGCGTCACCTTTTTAAAACTTGTCGCGTGCATGCGACTATCAGTTTCAACGATATCAACGATATTCATACTTTTTGAGAATGGCTGACCGGAATCCAAAAAGAATAAAGCTGGACCCTGAACCAGAAGTACCACAGCCTGCTGCAACAGCGGTTACAACGAACAGCATTTACAAGATGCGACGCTCCGATCTGATCGTAGAAGTCACGGAGGTACGTCAAAAATATAAAGCTATAGCCATCAGCAAGGATCAGTTAAAGGCGGACTTTAAACGGGATCTGGATGGGGTTAGCAAGAAGAATCAAGAGCTGACAACCGAAAGGGATTCCTTGCTACACCAGCTGCAACATGAGATGTCCAAAAGCGAGGCACTGCGCCAGCGATTGCTTGAACACCAACAGTCACATAAGTTGATCCTGGACAGTGCCATGAATGAAAATACCATCCGGATGCAGGAGATGTCGGTGAAGATCGGGGAGCTAACCCAACAGCGCGACGATTTTCACGACAAGATGCGCGATTTGACCGAACAGCTGAATGAGATAGACGAGGAGCACACCTGCGCTATCTGCCTGTCGCCGTGGGAGGCCCAGGGCGACCATCGCGTTGTCTCGCTGCCTTGTGGCCATCTTTTTGGAGAGCATTGCATCCTCGAGCATTTGGCAGTGAATCCAAGATGCCCATACTGCAACAAAGTTTATTTGCGCGGGGCTGTGAACCACGTCGTTGGCTGTCGCATCTTGCCGGCTCCATAGGTACAATAAGCTCCAGCAGCATAGCCAGATCAATTTCCTCCCAACGGGGTTACCCAGTACCACAAGCTTCCGTATATCATTATCCATGGTGTTATTGGCAATGTTATATTAGGCGTTCAATATTGTAAACTTGTTTATTGAGATGTGAAACAAGAGTTTGATATAATCTTATTGTTACTTAAATTCCACGTATAATTGTAATCATATTAAATATCATTGTAATCAATAATTTGCCATTACCACTGTAAAAAGGTTTACAAATTGAAATTTAATACATACAGTTTCAAAATATGGGCCCACATATTTATATGTTCTACCTTTCCTATAATAGAATGTTGCACTTGTGATTATATATAAAAAATTCAAATTATTATCAAACATTCTTAAAAAGGCATAAGATTATCTTTTGATCTTAGTCATTATAGTATTTTCAACTAGCACTAAGCCCTAAATATCTTGCAACCTATGGAAGTAAATCAAACTCAGCTTAATATTAGGGATCCATTGATGCTTTATCTTTGTGTATGCATAGGGGGCTGCGCAGAGCATAAATCTGCAATCAACGAAGAAGGGTTTGGGCTGGATACTCCGAGCCTCTCAGCCACAGTCCATTATTTATTTGGCCTATCAACTAGTCAATACAACAGAGAGACGGTCCATTTTTCACACATGCACCCATGACTATGAAATTGATGACTAATTCCTGGGCGGCACAAGAAATTCGTGTTGGAAAATAAATGGAATAATCAATTTTCGGCTGTCGCTCTGACCAAATCGTGTCAATGGTTCAGCTTGTCTCTGCTAGCATTTCTCGTTTTCTTTTTTTTTTTCGGAATACATATATGTAAATATTTTATTTCTCGTTCCTTCTGATGTAGCACATTTTGATATGCAAATGCTTCTGGGAAAAGGCAGACTGATTTAAATATATTTATGTGTGACGTGCAGATGTAAACATTCTCCGTACATACACATACTATATAGTTCCAGTATATAGAGGCAAAGTTTTGGGGCAGCTCCTCTCCCTCGCTCGCCCCGAAGAACCACAAACCGCAAAGACAGAGGGGCTCCAAGTAAACTCTGCTTTCCGAATTTGCGGCGTGGAAATTGTATAAAAATGTGATTGCCAAACGAAGGACGACCCAAAAGTATAATAAATAAACTCAGGAGCAATTCCTTGGAGCGTTCATCAAAGCAAAATTGATATCAATCATACGCACACAAACCCAGCCCCCACAATCGTATCTGTGTCTATGTGATGGCAAATTGAAACATTATATAAGATATTGGCCCCCGAAACTACCCACTCGGCAAATGGTCCTTAAAAATAAAACACCATCAAGGCGGTCCCCAAAACCAGAAAAAAAAATGTATTAAATTTAAAGGAATTTCCCGTAGTTATTTTTAGTCAACGTCCGGCTTTTCAGTCTGCGAAGAAGAAAAGCCCAAACGGGAGGGAAAACTTTGAATGGATTTCCTCGCTCACAGCGGCTGCCACTTTAAAGATGATGTCTGCCTCTGCCTGTCGGAGGAGTTGTGAAAATAAGAAAATGAAAACAAAACTAAGGCAAGGCCAGGAAAATGAAAACAAAGCCACCGCGGCCAGGCGTGACATTGCTGGAAATGCACGAGTATGCGGCGGAAAATGAAGCCATTACTCCAAGGTAAGTCCTGGCCGAAAAAATCAAAGTCACACTCCACCGATCCCGCAGCACTGGCTTGGCAGTGCCACAGTCGTTTACCCTTTCGGAAAACCCCCAGTTTCCCAGCTTTCCCGCCGTTTCCATTCCTTCCCACAGATGGCAAAGTGTCAACGGCAGTCGTGCGTCTCTCCATCTCGGAGCCACAGCCACGCATCGCATCCCTTGGATGTCCCCATTCCGACGATTCTGGCGATGACTCCTCCTGCCCAACTGCTGTGTCGCACAATAAAAGATGCCATAAGAAACACAAGTAACGATGCTGTCGAGAAGTTGAAGAGTAGCTTTTTATACCCCTTAGTTTATATGGGAAAGCGTTTTTTAAGAGATTTTTTTTAACTATTAATTTCTCAATATAAACAACAAAATTTTAATATAATTACTTAAAGAATTAGGTTAGGTTAATCCGGACGCATAGGCCAATATGTCTCTTAGTTGTCCAGGAAATATCGGAATGGACTTAGAGAGTATTTACGCTGTTTTTGAGGTCCTTGAGGATCAATGTGTTTTTGCCAGGATTTCTCCTGGAGGCATCTTCTAGCGACTTCTCTATCATACCCCCCGATTACAGGATATGGCCAAAGGCCACAGGATGAACTACCCTTGGACCGCTCATCATCCGGCGTCAGCCAGCCAGCCAGCCAGCCAGCGAGAGAGGAGCTGACAATGACATTTACACTTCAGCTGCCGCTTTGCTTAAATTTCTTGCAGATGATGAATGGAGCCAACGCAACGTTGACGCTTGTTGTGCTCGGTTAAGTCAAAGTTTTTCAGCATTTAGCTCATTAAGCATACAACAGTTATTATCGCCAATAACAACGGAATGGTCGAGGAGCAGGCCTTGACGAGGGTACTCGCCCGGTAAAAGGAACTCTAGCAGAAATTACACTTTAACCAGTCAAATTTATACTTTGTTCTTGGAGCAGCTTAAGATTTAGCTTTTCCCTGGCTCACAAAGGTCAATTAGCTGGTTCTTTTTAGGTTCAAGAGAAAGAGGATGGAGGCCGCCAAATGAAAATTTTAATAATGCAAACGAGCTGCTCTTGTGGCTCGTTGCATGCGCCTAGGAAGTGCATTACCTGCACTGAGAATAACAAAAATAAATAATAAATTAAATTATTTTAAATAGGCAATGAAATCAAAGGATTTCAGCATAAAATTATATTATTTTTAAACTTTTAATGTATTTTTAATGGTCTTTTTTCTTGCCTATACTTTGGACTTACTTTCTGTTTTTAGATAGTTTTCCTCTGTGGACCTTCTCCTCCTACTGCCTCTGGCCATGTGCCATCATCGGCTTTTCGTTTTCAGTTATTTTAGCGTGGTCTGTGCCTGCGCCTTTTCACATAACAATGCCCCCCAAAAACCGAGCTAGCGAACGCCGACAACGAGCGACGAGTTAATTGAATTGTGTTTACTCTGTGGGACCAGGACACAGAGAGCTGGAGCCACGTCAGAGGAGCAGCCGCAGTCAGGTTCCATGTTATTTTGGGACTCCTATTTTTGCCGACACACAGAGGACTACGTCAAAAAGTCATTCCAGACGACTTGCATGCCAGGAGAGTCAACTTTTCCATTTGAATCCAACGCTTTGTGGCCGTTAAGTGAAATATTGGGTTAAGTAAGTCCCCGTCCCGGTACATTTGTGTCTGTATTATTTTTTTTAAGTTGTGTGTGCAGCCAAGTCATTCAAGTCCACAGAGTAGAAACTCAATTTACAAATTTCCGTTCGATGGCTCATTAAAAGTTTTTCCTTTTGGTGGTTCTGCCTTAATACAAAAGTGATGGATGATTGAAGTTCATGCTGTGAAAGTTCAGGTAATCTTGGTTTCAGTCAATCTTTTTTCGGCAGGGAAAGGGTTTTTTTCTTGTATTATAAATAAATTGTTTTGCATTTAAAATATAAGTAATAATAAGCAATACTATTTCTTAAATAAACTAAAACCTTGAAATTATTATCAACAAAGTTCAAGTTAAGAAATCTAACAAGTTGTTTAAATAATCACCAAATACTCCCCATAAACGCTTCGAATTGTTGCAAACTTTTGAGTAGAGTTTCCGTGAATAATAAATGCCCCAATGAGGGACTCAACAAAAGCGCAAAGTTAGCCATCTAATTGTAATGATAATTAGCGTAATTAGTGGAAGCAGGTAAGCCTTGTTGGCCACCCAAAATCTGATCAGCAGCCGTTCGCCCAGCAACAAAAGACAAAACTAATCGCCGTCTGAGCCATGCTGGTTTCAATTACGGAATTTTCTGAGGTTTCTACAGCCACAGAAAATGTATCGCGTTCGTAGTACGCTAATGCGTCAAGTGGCCGCAGGACATTTCTCCATTTCGCCAGGACAAAAGTAATTTCCAGCTCGTGCGAAATGCAAAAACTTTCGCCAAGTGCGCAGTGCGCCGATAAAAAGTTTCGATTATAATAGAACATTTTTGGGGGCAAAACGGGAAATGAGAAATGGTTGGGTTTAGGTTTAGACTCGAGACATCATGCTACATTTAATTTGAAAGCCAAAGGGAATTGTTTCAAATTGTTATTTAACAGAATAAACATGCTGGTCTGGTGGTGGTGGTGGTGGCGTTTCGCAAATCATTTAAAAGTTGGTCTAAACAGAATTTAGATTTAATCAGGGACAATATGCAGGCATATAATAATTTGTATGAGCATTGGCAACCTTTGTAAACACTTTTAAAATTCCTTTTTTGGCAGTAACAATTCTGTTTATAGTAACAGCTGCTGTGTAACATCACTCACCTCTTTTTGTAGTAAAAATCCAGCTGCTAAGTAACATCACTCATCTGCCGTGTGGCCGCTAACAGAGAATAACAAACAACAGCTGTTTCGTTTCACTCAATTGCCTCTGTTATTTGCAGAGCCCACAGACTTAACAGCGCCGCAGGATATCTGAGGCAGAGACGACCTGCCCTGACGTCTTTACTGCCTTTATATGTCAAAGAACCGCTTTATATTGCCGGCGCTGCATTGTTTGAACACAAAGTTCATTTGCTGCTTGGCTTTGTCTACAAATGGAACGTGTTCATTAAGTTAACTACGCTTTTACCCGCAGTGAGTAACAATAAAGAATAGTTGGAAATACTCACTCGTACTTCGGGGGACCTTTGATTTATGGCAATACAATTGTGCGAGGCGGCGAAGGCGAATGTCGACAATTTGCTCGCTGCTTCTTGCTTCTTGTTGCTGCTGTAAATTAAAGCTCAATGGCAATCGGGAGATACACACACACACATGGGAACCCATTAACGACAGCGCTACTCAGCATAATGACAAAACTTTTACACGTGCAGCGGCCAAAGTTTGGGCAATCATTTTAATTTTTATGATCTTCTGAAGGCGGCACAAAAACTAAACCGAAAACCAGGACCTGAGACAGAGAGAAAATAATACATAAATGGGTCAAAGGATTGAACTTTTTCTTTGTTTATTTTACTACCCCAAAGCAAGTAAGTTTTCTCAAATATTGTACAAATAAATAGCACAACTCAATACTGAATCCTACTTTGTCGATATAAATCGTTATTTAAATGTTCTATTTGATGTATCAAACATTTGAAATAAATAATTATAAAGATTAATAATAAAAAAGGTTATAATTCTTTGAAAAATAAATTAAATATGTTTTTTTCTCTGCACAGTTTCTGAGAAACTCCCCTTCCACTGCACCTCCTTTTGTTTCCTTCCTTTGCCCGCTGATTGTCCGTGTCTGTGTGTAAATAACATTTAGAGACTTACTTTTAATGCCGCCCTGACAGGTTTATTGCTGTGTGCTAGTGTGTGTGTGTGTGTGTGCGGCTGCGAGTGTGTTCAATAGCTTGGGACACCGCATGATTATGCGAAAATTACGCATACGCCGCATATGCCACGTGCGATTGCTCACATTTGAAGTGCTAAGACCACCTTTTTTCGGGGCAGAGCTGTGGGAAATGCGTTCCGGGCACACAGGGTTGCTGCGAAAATTGAACGCGACTTTATCAATATTTTTTTACTGTCTTTCATGCATTATTAATGCATTTAATTTGTCTGAAAAGGCAAAGCTCTTGAAAACAGGCGACTAACGAGCACAGTGGAATCGTTTACTTAGAGTTTAAGATAAGTTAATTCAAATTAAATAGGTTAACTAGTAATTTTTTAATTAATTTGATTTATAATTTTCACGTTTCTACAATTTTTAATTTATTTAAATACTTATTTATCTGCTTTCCTTATTCATCCCATTGTCACAGGCAAATGAATGTCTTTTACGACACAACCAAGACAAGATGTCCTATGAGAAATACACGATCATAAAAAACACATCAGAAACCAATTTTGATGAATACTTTTGCGTAAATGAAAATCAATAAAATACGCATGTTTGCAAAAATATTAAACTGGCGAACATGAAATAACAAAACATCCCACAATCCCTCAGCGAAGTGGGTTGAGGATTCTAAAAAGGAAGACGAATAAAAGGAAGAACAAGGCGGAAACAGCATTTAAACACTTTCCGTACCCCAAAAAAAAAAAAAAAGAAGCAGACGAAGTTAAATGAAGCGCAAAATGGGCGCAACAATAAGTCCAAATGTGTCTCCAAATTGTTTGGCAATGTAATCAATAAGGGCCCCGAACTGACATATTTGAATATCGATAAAAGGCAGAAAACTCAAAGGAAAAGCGGTGTGGTTAAGGGAAAAGTCGGGGGGGAAATGACAACATTTCAGCCTGATGGAATGCATTGATATGTGAAATGATTTGACGTTTGATTTGTAAATGAAATTAAACGGGCGGTGAAAATTCCAAGGGGATTTAGGGTGACAACAGTGATAAATGAATAAATAAATATATGTCACCAGCTTAAAATATAAGTATATTTATTTATAAAGCATAAAATAAAATGATTACAGGAATATACAAGTGTTAATGATGTACAAATTAATTCTTTAAAATTACAATCAGTAGTTTAACTTTAAACCAGCATCCTGGTCGTTTCCCTGGCTGCTTAATCTTGGCTTAGGCTCTGTCAGGACATTGTAAATTGATTGATTTGCTCCTAAATGACCTTAAATATATTTGCATTTGACCAGGTCACGACTCAGTGGGCTCTTTCTCTGCTCTTTCTCTGCTCTGTCGGCTCTCTTGCCCGTCCTGTAGAGTCTCAAATGTCGACAAAGCAAACTTTGTACTGCGAGTTGTTCGCCTTGATCGATATCGGGAATTGATTGGAAGTGGACAAAAGGCGAGCAGCTGCTCGGGCTCCAAATAAATGCCAAGTCGTGACTGCAGAAATCAAAAGAAATTTACAGACTGCTGCTGCGATACAAATCATTGCAGGGCGCTGCATTTGCAATTTCAGTTGCTGATGTCAGTCGAAAATTTATGCGCTTTTTATTGGTTTGAACTGTTTTCTTTATTTTTTTTCGGGGGCAAGAGTGTTTGTTTGCGCAGCAAATGAGGCATGCAGCCAAGAAGCGGAGGAGGAAGCTGCACGGTTAAACTCCGCCCGGATACTTGACTTTTATGGCACCTGCGCTCCTTGCGCTTCATTAGCCATTAATTTGGGCGGTTGCACACCCAACGCGTGGGCGTGGTCGTGGCCGTGGCCCAGGTAACACACTAAATCTTGGAAATCTTGGTCTGCCAGCACGCTTGGCTAACCTTCGATGGGGGGAAATCGCATCGCATAAGCAGAAATGCCGAAGCGACATGGCCCAGATGTGCAGCAGGAAGTCTTAGAGAATCCAGTTTGCCAAGCAAAAACTGCATACGTCGAAGGTAGAAATAACAGACTGCAAGACAGTGGTTCTAAGCTACTAAATTTGTAAATTAAAATATACTAAGAAGTTCTGACTGATATTTTAAGAACCAAAGAAACATGTAGCAAGATGTATTCTTGAAATTGGCTAGAAACACATAACTCGGTACCGCAGATTCTAGGGTTCTTGGTATTTAAATAAACATTTTAGCAAAAAAACACACAACCCAACCACAACCACAGTGCTGCCTCTACTGACAGTCGTAACAACATAATTCAAGGTTCTGGGAAAGGAAACTTATTTCCCCAGCAAAGCGCCAAATAATCTATTAGGTTTGCAATAGCACACATCCAGTGACAGGAAATAGACAAAAATACCTTGGCAAAAACGTCAAGTTGCAGACAAAAAACAAACTCCAAGTATAAGAACAGGAAGGGTGTGCAAGCAACAGTAACAAATAACGAGCGGGCCAAGGAGCCAGAGGAGGCGGCAACGGCAACGACGTGTCAGCATCAACATCGAAATGGAAAGGAGCTCCGGCTGAAAACAAGCAGAACATGTCCCCAACAACAGGCATTTGTGGGAACAGAAAACACCAAAGTAAAAACTGTTCGTTGCGCTCGAACAACACGGCGTATACGCTACGCTCCAGTTGGGCCTGAATCGAAAGTTCAAGCCCGATGCCGCCGGAGATGTCCGGGAGATTTGCGCGACAAGCCAAGAGCAAAATTAGTTTTGTCCTGGCCAAGTGTGGCCGGCAAAAAGTTTGCTCCCAATGAAATGTCGGCTTGGCTCCTCCTCTACGAGGTGAGCCTGGTGATCCAACTCAATTCCGAGGCGAACTCAATATCCGTGGAAATGTACACAAAAAATGTCCAAGTAGTGCAGCCTTGGAACAGTTTTCAATGGCTGCCACTGCTCTTTTGGGGCTTTTTGCCCTGACATCCAGTTGGAATACACAGGGCAGATGAGATAAAGGAATTCCGGGAATTTATTTACCAAATAAATACATTGTGATGAGGCATTTCACAGAAAAACTTGGCACAGTCGAAGGGAGAGTGAAGTGTGGAGTGTGGAGGGAGGAGTATCTATTGGGAAAAATTGTATCTATAAATTGACTTAGTTTAATCTTTTGACAACCTTCGAATTTCCTCTCTTTTTGTGGCTAAGCGGATGCGATGGAAAGCAATTTAAGGAAGTTGTTGTCAACGTTTCAATCGAACTTTTAACATAATAATTGAGAAAGTTGTTTCTTATCTTATATTTATTATGTATTCTTAGCCTTCTTATATTTATAACTTATAATATATTTTTAGCAATGAAATTTATATAATATTAGCATTATTGAATATAATTTCCCGTATTTCCTCCCATTTTTTTCTTGCCTTAAAATTACCGTATCGATGTCTGGACTTATCTCTAACGAATGCAACACGATATTTGCATGCTAATGGCTAATTAATATAAATTACCTTGGCGACCTGTGGCACTGTTATGCATGAAATTCGAAATATTACGCATACGCCCCGTTGAGCGTGCGACGGTATTAGCCGGCAGCTTAGGCGAATGGCTCGTGTGGCTGCCACTGCCACTGCCGCCGCTACTGCCGCTACTGCTGCCTTGAGTTGCTACTTAGTTTAGCATAAAATTTTAATTTTAATTGCTAGCATGTGCGTGGCAGTAAGGCCGATGGGCTGGTTGACAGGCAACACGCCATGTGCCGGTGTCTCAGCCTCTTCCTGCAGCCCCCTTCATTAATTAAGCTTTTAATTAAACTTTCTCTGCCGTGTTAGGCGAGTGTGCGTAAAGTTGATTAACCTGGAGTCACGGAGGTGTCAATGTTTAATGCATGCTGGAGAAAATCAAAGGTTTAATATTCTCTCCTTTTTATGAATTTTTTAACGTCAGCTCAGCACACAGGACACCGGCAGAGAGTCAAAGATTCCATTGGACGGATGCTGGATAATTTGCATGTGCATATCGATCGACCATTGGACAATCGAGTAAAGTGTCACCGGCTATTTTTCTTCTTCTCGAAAAAAGGAATGAAGATAAAGCTCTTTTGTGTCGGCGGTGTCACGAACAGAGCTGTTGGGTTAAAACAATTAAGAAAATCGGAAAGCATTTAATTGAACGGCTATAAGTGCACTGAAAAATATGAATATAGCCTACATTGTTAGGGAAACGGAAATAATAAATTATTTGATGGATTAGGGTCCCTGTTTCACACTAAACCCCTGCGGCGGGGCCAACATCAAACATTTCTAAGTTGACACATCAATTTTGTACGACACTTTCAGGCGGGAAAAACCCTCTCCTTATTACTAAATTATTACTATACAGTCCCGTAGGTAATTTTGGCCAGGCCTCAGACGTGCTGTTCGGTGAACAAAATTAAGCGGCTTTTAAAACCTTTTGCTAGTTTTAATGGCCGTCATTTCGCCTTGATGGCCACTGACAGCTTATTAAAATGTCAAAGCGTTAAACTTTTGCCTGTTTTCATCTGACATCTGGACCGTTTCGGAGCCCAAAACTTAATTACCAATGTGGCATTGTTCAGCGGCACGGCTGCAGTTAATCAACATGCAACCATAATTTATTCAACTCAATCAACGGAGAACACACACACACCACAGTTTTCTCTTGTTCGCTCCGAAAATATCACGTATACGTTCGCCTTGCGGCGAAGGAAGCCCTCGCTTGGGTTAATTTCTTTTGCATTATTCGTTTTTTTTTTACGCCACTGTGTGGGGATTAC
The DNA here is from genome assembly GCA_018904745.1 of Drosophila orosa. Taxonomy (NCBI): domain Eukaryota; kingdom Metazoa; phylum Arthropoda; class Insecta; order Diptera; family Drosophilidae; genus Drosophila; species Drosophila orosa. The sequence continues at coordinate 4,015 of JAEIIH010021065.1, read as the reverse complement.
GAATTGCATAAATGAGTTAAAATATACGGTGAGTTTTTTATAATAAAATACAAAAATGGGACGGTCTGGTTGTAGGGGGTTTTTGTATGCACTTAAAACTCGGAAATATATTTTTCTATAGCTGCAGTGTTCGCCTATACGTGTTTAAATATTTATTGTTAGTATTTGCAATAAAAAAGTTGTATTAGAACTGTAAAACGCTGCAGGCGGCAAAACTTTTGTAGATATAAAAAACCTTTCAGATATTAAATATTTATGTGTTGTGATTTTGCAGCAGCCGAAGCTTGTTGCAAACTTTTAAAGCACAATTGCAAAATAATTTAATGATGAGCCCAGACACAGAGATATATGAATGCGGCAGGGTTTACCTGGTATAGCAATTACCCATTCCGAATAAATGTAAACGCGGCTTGTTAAGTGTTGCTTTTGTTTCATTTTTCCCATTTGGCAGGCATCCTCCTGCCTTAATTACGGTTTAAAACGATGACAGCCATGGGATATCAACTAGTAGCTCCAGTTTAACCATGATTAATGTAAATAAATAAATGTCGGCCGGTCGGTGGGGGCTTGCATTGATTAATATTAAATCCCAATGCATAATGCCGGCACAGGGTCGCATAATTCAATGGCAGCACCACAATTTATGCAATCCCGCTTAAACGCCACTTGATAACATTTGCATTGCAAAACCAGGGCTGGCCTGGCCGAATCCGCAAAGGCAAAAATGCAGCGGAAAACGGAAGCTTGGCCACGCCCGGAGCGCGTTTATCTTCTGCTCAAACATTTTTCCCGCCATCCGTGGCCTCAAAACTTTTCTGCGGTTTCTCTTTTAGGATTTTTTCCTTCTATTTTTTTCCACTATTTGCAAGGGGTATGAGAGTAGTTCCTGTTTTCTGGTTAATGAAAGTTAGACGAAAAAGGAAAGAGGGATAGCTATGTCCCAATCTTTAAGCTGACATATTAAACTATATAATTTTAATATATAATATATCTAAAAGTTTAAAAGCTTTTTAAACAGGTATTCTTCAGTCGAGACCTCCTATTTCAACGCTCATTCTTTCCTTTATCTGTGTCTGCAAATGTTTGCTCTGCTTTGTTGACTGAGGCCCAGGGCCTGGGTTTAAGGGGAGTTTAAAGTTTATGTCGCTTTGGCTTAATTGGCACGCCCACTTCAAACGGCTGGATGTATGCACTCGCTTTTGGCCTTTTATGCGATGAGACACTGTCAGTGGAATTGAATCATAAAAGTGTTGCAAATGACACGGCAAATTAACAGCAGCTGTCGCATTCGCCGCTCCCTCACAGCCAGTTTATTATTTATAGGATGAGACCGGAGACCCTTTCCATCTCCTCCTGGTTAGCATATTGCGTAGTTTTTTTGTTTTATGAGCGACCCGGAGTTTGGAAAACCATCAACTGCAGTAATGGCCACGAACGAACCCGCCCGTTGCGCGCTGGTGCGTAAGTGCTGCCGGCTATAAAAAATGAAATGCCATCTCTGCTTTGATATACAAGTGTTGGCTTCAGCATGAGGATGCTTCTTCTGCCGTCTGGTTGCTATATGCCGGGTGTTAAACAAAGTAACACGCTGCTTGACATTTGCCTTGATATATCGAAGTCAACAAACGGGGACATGAGTTTGGGTTGAGTTTGGCTTTGGGTTTGGGTTTTTGAGTGTCCTTAACGCAGCTGCGCCTGCACTAAAATAGTTGAAATTTGTTTTCTCCTCTTCCCGTCGAGTGAGTGTGTGCAGTAACAGGAGCTGGAAAGCAAAGGACACCCAACTAGATGATAGATGCGGCAACATTTAAGTGTTGCAGGATAAAAGATGCAAAGGATAACTGGTGACGAAATGAGTTTAGTTTTTAGAGGGGAAATGTAGGGAGTTCTTGCCTAAGATAATAAAAAAGCTTACAACTAAATACAAGTTATGGTTCTTGATAAACTATTTACACAAAAGAAAACTAACAATTATTTAAATTTAAGACAAATGACAAATATGTCTTTAATTAGGTAAATTCTCAAAGATGTTTGGTATACAAAAACCAATTAAAAATATACAAAAAGCACCAACAAAGATCTAGTTAAAAAGTAAATAAAGCTCTTCTACAAATTTTGCAAGCCCCTTATTATTCCTATAATATTTAACGTTACCCCTTTTTTTAAGAGTCAACCTTTTTCTATAATATTAATTAAGAAACTGCCTGGTTAATGTCCTGACAACTGTTCACTGGTCCCGACTTATGCACTCGGCATAACAAGTTATTTTGGGAGGAAGTGCCACCTCAAATGTCACAATGGCTGTAGCTCTACTCCTCCTCTCTTCCTTGGACTAAAAGCTTTGGCACGTTTTTGTGGTACCTACTAATCCCGTTCCCGTGCCAGTTCCCCTTCCCAGTTCGCAGTTCCCAGTTCCGGCACGGGAAGTAAGTGGTCGAGTGGGTTGTGATTCTGGAGGCGAGAGCGAGTGTGTGGGATGTATTTAAATGATTTCATTAGAGCCGCGCGTGCCGGAGTATCCCCGGAGTATCATCGCATGTAACGCATTACCTTAACTCATTTATCACCGCATTTAACAGCCCCAGATCTGGACCAAACCCAGACGAGTAGACCCACACTCAAACCCAAACCCCAATCTGGTGTGTAATCGAGCGTCGAGCCGAAATCGCTTTGTGTGACTTTCATACGTAAATAAGAAGGGCTCAAGTCCTTCGGCCGGCAGTTCCTGGGCCATTTGTGCATGCGCTAGCGAAATTTGTTAATTTCATTTGCACAGTTTGCACAGGATTCGCTTAGCCTTCTTTTCGTATTTGTTTCTGGCCAGAAGGAGCCCCTTTCTGGCCCTTTGTTTGCCCCTTTCGGGGCCAGGTTTTTGCTCTTTTGTTGGCTCTCTGTGGGCAGGGCTCACTTGTAATTATGTTTGTCCTTTAATTGTGCTCATTATGCGTGTGCTGATTATGCCATGCCCCAAGTGGCTCAATCCATGTGCAAGCCGCACTAACACATTCACAGAGGTACGAGGCATAGAAACTAGAGCTATGCATAAAATCGACACAAAGCCCAAAAGCACACGGTTGTGCACTGGGAAGAAGTTTATTTATATTAGTTCTAGAACGTATTTTTAATAGATTTTTTTCTGTCTCTAATAAAGAAATTATTACTTAATCCAACACATAAATAATTCATTTCATTTTAAATATTTTGTTCAAGAGTTAAATCATTAACTGGATGTTTCCCTGAATAAAGTAGGTCATATTTATTATAGAATATTATTGCTTCTTCTTTTATATAATTATTATTACAGTGCAAGTATTATAAGAATTTAAAGCTTATAAAAATAAAATTTCCAGGTATTTTTAACCCACAAATTTCCCCCAGTGCCTTGTAACTCACCTTCCCCTCATATACATTTTTCCTTAACCAAAAATAAGTTCATTCCCTTAAGTTTATTTGCCCAGAAAATTATATTTACCTCGACCTAAACAAAACCTAGTCCGCTGCTAGCCACTTGGCCAGAGGCACAGCGAACGTTGGGCAAACACTGAGGAGAAGACAGCGGCGCAACCCTTTTGCCACACAAAAGGGAAATTGGCTGGGCGAAATAATTGAAAATATGCTCAATAGAAATATGTTTGCCAATGTCCTATCCACAAAAAAAAGTGAAAAGCAAATGGGCAATATCAACTCAATTATTAAGAGGGAAAGGCAAGGGCAATGCTCGGCGTTTGGCAAAAGGTGAAAACTGAAAAGCAATGCTGACTGAATTTAGGTCAGGGGCCAGAAGTTTTCCTTTTGCTGCATGAAAAGGGTTCCGGCGGGTCCACTTCCTTTGTCACTGATAATTGTATTGTTCGCCATATTGCATTGAAGGTTGTCTACGATATTTTGAGGGCAATAAGGGATTTATTACAGGTTTTATTAGATTATATGGTAGAAATGGAGATATTAAATTATATTTTCTGTGCATTTTGAAGTGGGTTTATTTAACAAGAAATTTTAATATTTTATACATTTC
>JAEIIH010021060.1:0-12820 GCA_018904745.1 Drosophila orosa | reverse complement strand
ACTTATATAAGAATGAATTAAATAGTAGATAAACTACTTCAGTTTCTGTATAATTACCTCCTTCAATCTCTAAATATTCCAAAGACTTTATCTACTCAAAAACAAACAAAGAAACCGACTTACATTATCGCCTCATACAATGTCTAGTATTTGCTATCAAAATTCTACAAATTCTGCATTTATCTGTTATCTTTGTAAGAGACAGAAGTAACCAGATGATCGGATTTGGTCTTTATGGTTTGCCATCAAATGAAATTCCAATTAAAATTCCATTCATCGGATGTGGGGGCGTCGAGGTTTCAGCATGTGTGTTTGTCTTAGAAAATGGGCCACTGTTAGTTAATGGCATACAAAAAGTTTTCGGGGCCGGCCTTTAGGCCATGACTAGACACTTTGTTGCATTTTCCATGGAAAATCAAGGCAAAATCCCGCGTCGCTGATTAAAGAGGCTTTCACCGCATATGGGTCAGCATACATAGTCGTCGTCACCTTTCGCCAGCCGGAATTGGGTATCGAGAATTAAGAATTGGGATATATAGGGCAGACAAATACAAATACAAATATACATATATGCATATATTCCATACTCTACTGCCTAATGAACCTCGTGCTGGGGCAAAGTTAACTTGTTTGTTCGGTGTAGGTGTTTGACCCTCAACCCAAACGATTTTGTTGTTTATTTATGTAAATTTCTGTGTGGCTTTTCGGCTTTTTTTCGGAATATATTCTTCTACAATTAGTTGGCTTTTGGTGGGCTTTTTTTTCTTCCATCCGATTCTTCTCCTTCGTTTCGCTCCGCTCAATCAATTTAAATACATTAATCAATTTCCATGGCAAGAGTCTTTATTTTTTTTTTGTTTCGAACATTTCTTTTTCGTGTTGGGTGCGCTGAGAAAAAAAAACAAAAAACAACAATTTAATTATAACAACAAACAGGGAGAGCGACAAACACATCGGGTATATCTGAAATTGATATCGTGACTTTGTGTAATTTGTAATTTACGATGAGATCACTTCCTCCAACAATGTATCAAGTCAGTCAGGCCAGACCAGGCCATGCCCGGGACCAGCCATCGTCGGTTGCAATGCGCTATTTTCCATCTTGTCTTATTTATTTATTTTATTTTTTGTCCCCAGAGCTGCTGCATAATTGCACTGGGAATAAAGTCTTAAGTAAGGCGAAAGAACTGCACTTAATAAGCATTGAATGGCAAATCATTGCCTACTTTTGGGCGTGGGCGGACAAGGATAGCACTGAAGTTATATTAAAATCTCTAATCTAAAATATTAATTCTTGTTCGTTCTGAAATTTGGGATAGGACTAAGTAAACAACTAATAATATGTTCTCCGCAAGTCAAAAACTATGCTACATAATTTTTGGAATCAAATAACTGATAGTCCCACCTATTTTTCCTCACTGTACACATACATCAATTCGTCGCTAGCTCAGCCTCTTTCAGTGAGGCGCAAAGACAACAAAAAAGCAACAAAAAAGAGGGGAGCAAATCCAAGTTTTCTGTGACAAGATAAGCGTCAGAGATCCCCCTATTTTTCCCCCACCGTTTTTGGCTTGTGCCCCACACTTTTGGACAGACGAAGCCAACCAAACCAACTTGGCCACGTCCTGCGCATCAAGAAAAGACAAAGGGGAAAATTTGCATTCGCAGGCCATTCGAAGAGGAAGCCTCCTCGGCACAAAGCGCATAATTTAGATACGGAATTCTCAATGCGCAATTGGGGATTCAAAGGGGAAATGCAAATCAATTTTATTATTTCCTCTGCACATACAAACACACATAGAAAACAAATCGAATCGAAACAAATTATGTCAGCTGGAACAAAGCTTTTAATAGGGGCTTTATATCTCCAGTCGGATCTGCTGAGCTCATTTTGAGGTTTATAATCGTAACAAACTGCCGAAAAAATGAGTAAAAAGAAAAGAAACCTTGCTCTAATGACCGACCCATTTCCGTTTCTCGGTTCACGATTCTTATTTTGAAGTCTATTTCCCCAAGTCCTTGACCTTAGCCGCCCATTATTATGGCTTTTGTTAGCTTTTTTTTTGTGTAAGTTGTAAAATGTATATTTTCTTACGATTTCCAGTGAGCTCGCGCCGTTTGAGGTCTTTGTATTTTTACGTTCGGTCTTTGAACTCATCAAACTTGGTACATTACAAAACGCTTGTCGTTGTCTCATATTTTTCTGGTTTTCAGTTGGCTTTTCCCCACACCTCTCTCTCTCTTGGTTTTTTCTATGTTTTTTGTAGTTTTGTGTAAAACCATGACAGCCGAGCCGTTTAATTAGCTGCAAAGCTGCAAAGCCCACGCCCGAACGGAGATTCTCGATCATGTCGCAACATCAACTGGCAGCTAGTTGGGCACTGAGCGAGATATGTCTTATAGCTGATTACTGGAATCTCTTTTTTTCCACCGATTTCAGAGTGTCAGCAGCATATTTAATGCCTACACTTGGTGGACTTTGAGGCAGTCAATGAGCCCAAGACTGGGCAGTGCTGACAATGTGTCCATTTGGAGGTTATAAAAAATAGTATTTCTTGTGTAAATTATTTGATTTTATAGAGTTTATGAGAAAGAGATATGAATTTAGTTTAAAATTAAATTGAAACCCTTATAATTTCTTATTGAAATTAATTTATAATTTGATTTATTTTAATGATAGCATTTCTAATTAAAGACTCGAGTCTTTTGGTAGCTTTTTTAAAGCAAATGTATAACAATTTTCCCTGTATTTAGTTTATAAATCTTGTCTATTCTCCTGGCTAGATTTACGCTATAATTTGCTTGGTTTTTCTAAAAAGATCTCCCTGCCAGCACTGATGGGGTTTAAGCTCGGACTCTCTGAGTCTTTCAGGAGCAGGAGCAGCAGCAGCAGCATAGCCGGCACTCGGCCTACGTTCTGGCTATTGATTTGTCACCCGATGGCCGTCTGGTCAACTGGTCATCTGACAGCTGGGCGGCAGTCTCAGCCTCCTTAAACCGTTCTGACAGCCGCCGGCGGAGCGTGTGGGCAACGCCTGACAGCTCCACCAGCTCCGCCGCCAGCTCCGAGGACTGACAGTCCAGAAAATGCTGAAAATGCCGCCGCCATAAGTCTGCAAAAATGTCGCGCGTAGGTCGCTAATCAGATTTCGCTGGCGATACTGCAGCAGCAGCAGCAGCAGCCTCCTCATCATCTGATCTGGAATGAGAAATAAGATGCTCGGCGATTGTGCGAGACTAGCCGCGGATGCTGATTTTAATTACCACTCAAGATTGGCAATTAAACGCTGGGTGGCCAAGTTGATGACACTCACAAAAACAAAAAAATTATTATTCAATTAAAATTTAAAGTGGGTTACAAATAAAATAAAGATTCAGAGACTGATCATTAAATATTTATCTGCAAAAGAAGGCACACTTTGTAAACAATTCCCTGTTTGTAAGATGTTTTTCAATCTAAATTCTTTGGTATTCCCCAAATATTTACTTTAATAATATGGGTCAACATATGCTCAAGCATTACTCTTGTGAAAACTGCCGACTCAATGACCGATTTGTGGTGATATTTTCTCTGCCTGTAGAGAAAGAGCAGCCGCTGTCGATTTTTGGGGGCATTAAAATTCGTCATAAAAATTCAATTGAACCGAGAACGGGGCGGGCGAGTCTCGCTCAGACTCGCTTTTCATATGTGCCGCAACGACGTTGCAGCGGTTGCATAATGCCCCATGTCCCACACACGCACACACACACTCACGAGAGGGTTAATTTCAGCAACAACAAAAAAAGAGGGAAAAAATACGAACAAAAAAAAGGAAAAGCAAACAAACCCAAAGCGGCAATCTCACAGACTGTGGATGTGTGGTCCCCGAGCAGACCCAGACCCAAACCAAGCCCATGGCGTACGGATAGTACGTGTACGTAGCAACAACTTCAAATTACTGCCGCCAATTTAATAGTCACACTTGTGGCATCAGCAGCACCCAAGCTACAAAGATTCAAAGCTGAAATTACGTGAAGGCTCCCAGCAAAAGCACAAGAATCCGCATCTGCTGGATGCATCTGTGTATCTGCAGCTCAGACGGCGGCACGCAATGCCCGCTTGGGCATTAAATGCTTCTTAGAAATGTAAAGATACAAAACGTTGTTTCTCTATTCCCGTATCGGAGGATGCAAAAGGGTAACCCTACTGTGAGGGTGGAGGATCAACTGCAACCACTTCCACTTCCACACAAGCTGCTGCATCTTTATCACACAGCTGAGGTTAACGAAATAAGGCAATCTCTAATTGAGTTGTTGAATGAATAAATTAAATGCAGGGTTAAAGATCAACCTATTGTTTAGCTTGATTTGAAATTAATTTATCTGATTTAATAATAATTTAAGCTGTCTTGTCTTAGTCAACTATGCAATCATATTTTTATGATTTGTCTATTAATACATAATTATCCATAATTTGCATGTTTATCGCGGGGTTAATAATCTTTTACAAAACAAAAGCCATTGATTACTTGATATAATGATAATATTTTTAGTTAAATACATGTTTTGTGATAACCAAACGAATTTATATGAGGCTCTATAGTTAGTTGTTATATTAGTTTGCCAAGCATAAATTCCTAGCCTTAGCCTGGGGTTACTATAATTTTTATTAACAAATTATTTAAAATCTTTCTCCTATTCTATCAACTCCCACTGTTTATTTACACATATGTGAATAGATTGTTTAATTTTGTCTAGTTGCTGTAATAGTTCTTGAGAAAATGTGCAGCCTCATCGTAATGATGTTGGTAAATACTCGTATAACAACATCGGGGCCGGCGAAGGTCCCTCTAAAAGGTTTTGGAGCAGGCGTTAATGGGTTTTTGATTGTTTATAGTGTGGTTTCAAGGTTGTTGCAGCGAGCTGTTGCCACTGCTGCTGCTGTTGCTGCTAAAGGTTAGAGGTTAGGGTTAGGCTTTGCAGTTGGGGTTAGGGATGAAGGCTATAAGCTGGGCCATTAAGCATTGTGCACTAATAGTAGGTACCCCGGGTTTCCCCTTTTCCTTTTCATTTGTAATTGAGACTTTTTTTTGTGTTTGTTTTTGTTTTGGAGGCACCACCAGCAGCATTTCCTTAAAAGACCCAAAGACCAAATTATGTTTTCAGCAGCGATCGATCAAAATGGAATCGTAAAGCAAACACAGATGCAGGCCACCGTTATTAAAGTATCCGAGTATCGTATGTCAACCGAGGCATTCGCACAGCCAGAAAGACAGACAAATCGAAATACACATGGAGAAATATAATGGAAAAAAAAAACCCGGGGAGGAACGCGAAGAGAAGGGGCGTGCAGACGACAACAAACCAAATGAAATGCCATATGTGCGTGATACATAACTCATACCGAGGGGCGGGAGGGAATGGGGACAAAACTCAAACAAAACTACCGTTTGATCGATCGTTTTGATTAGAAATGCAACACATTTCTATATGATCTGTCACCCAGGCCGCAAAAGTCTGCATTTTTTTTTTGTTTTTCCTCCTTGCTTTGGCATTTGCGGTCTGGCCTGGCCGCAGTAGACAAGCGAAATGTTTGTTAAAGTGAAATTAACGTCGCCGGCGGACTGCAGCCACCAATCAACAATGCGGCTCAACTGCACCACACAGCACAACGCAAGACCAGACAGGCCACGCACCACAACGCAGCACAGCACACCACACCACGCCAAGCACCACCAAAGCAGTGGGTTTTACACTGGGAAAAATATTTAGTATCCTTTAAATAGCTTGAATACATCAAATATATTATGTATGACCTTTGCCTGAAGACAAACTGAAATATTTGGATTCTGTAAGCATGTTAAGAGTCTTCTTTAGTCTTAAAAATTATTGTAAACTTCTAAAAAAATACCCGAATTCCTTTTTTATATAATATATAATATATATTATTATTCTGCGTGTAAAAACGCAATTGCACAGCGGTCTTTTTCCTTGGCATGCAGTTGTCGCCATTGCCATCACAGTCATCGTCTTCGTCGTCGCCTTGTCGCACATTTTCCGCGTGGTTGTCGTGGCTCGTCCCCGAGAAGAAACACCAAACCCAGAGACAAACCGAAACCAAAACCAAAACCAAACCAAGCCAAGCCAAGTCAAGAAAAAAATCCAAAGAAAACTCCAAGGAAAAAGCTAAAGCCAAGGGGAAAACTCAACCCATGAGCAGTTGAGCTACCACCTCCCACTCTCTCTTCTCACTCGCTTGCTAGCTCTTTCTCGTGTGCGTTTTTGGTTACGGGCTTAATTTACAATTAATGAAATTCGATCGTTTTATTAACTGTACATTTTGCATGATTTATGCCCCCACACACAATCCGTGATATATAAATGTATATTTCTTATTTTTGACAATTTTCCACTGCTTCATTTCACGTTTTCATGTCCATTAACCTTCATTAGGCCTGCAGAGCTATTAACACTCCCCTCACTCCACAGCGATTTCCCATTTGAAGCGGCCATTGCGTCTCTGTCCATTTATGGTTCGATGGCAAGGCGACTGCGTTGACAATTTCTATCAGCGATTGCACAATTAAACTCTATTTATTTATTTGTTTCGCTTAATGAACTGTGTGAAACAGTTGAGTCGCTGTCTCAAATATTATGCCCAGGCCAAAACAATTGCCACTTGCAGAGGCAGTAACAGCAGCAGCAGCAGCAGCTCAAATAGCTTCACAAAAACCGCACCACACCCCCAACCACACAATCACCCATCTAATGCAATTGCACTGGAAAATATATATAAGTACTATTGAAAATGCTATATTAAAATATAAATATCTTTAAAAATATATAAGAATTCGATTTTATGCCAAAGGGACTTTTATTTCTTGTCATGCAAAAGAAGCTGTTATATGAGAAAGCTTTTCAAGTCTTCCTCGAAATCCTCTGCTAATATACATAAATATTTATACAGATTTTCACCAGCTATCATCTGGAACCAGTTGAGAATATTTAAGCCTATTGCATCCTTTGAACTTTGTTACATTTTAAATAACAACAAAATAAACCTAATATTTATTAATCCAAGTGTACGCACCCAACAAAAGCCGCCACGCAACTTGTCTCAGTTTTCGATTTTGCTGTTGTTTTTGGTTATTTCGTTTTTTTTTTTAGCTGACCAAGCTGCTCGCGCATTTTTGTGCAGCGCAAATTGTTATTGCACAATTTTCGTTGCTTTTTTTGTTTTGTTTTTTTGGGGGAATTCAATGCAATAGCAATAGCCAGAAAACTGGCAGACAGACAAGACAGCAGGAAAAAAAAAAAACAAAATTCGAAACACACACAAAATGCGCCTAATTGTCGCTCTTTCAGCTGTCGCACATAACACTTTGTTTTTGCTAATTTTCTGTCACCTGTATCGTTTTTTAAATGCATTTTTTGTTGTGCCCGAAATCTGGCAAGGCAGACAATAGGTGCTCTGGCAGTAAAAAAAATAAAAATATGGCTAAGAGAGCACGTGACTGCTTTGGTGTTTTTGGGGGAAGGGAATACAAAATCGGGATCATCTTTGTCATCGTGTGACTCACATGACACAGTTGCAGTTTTTCCCACTTCTCAGTTCTCAGTTCTCAAGTTTGTTGCCCTTTGTTTTGTTTCATTTCTCAGGTTTTTTTTATTTTTTTTTTGGGAGGAATTATCATCTCCGAAAGCGGGAACATCTCCTCTTTCATTCCGACACCGAGGAGCGCAACCGTTAAAATTGCATGCCTCCGACATTGGCCATTATCAAACTAAGGCATCAATCTGCCAGAACCAGAGCCGCACAATTGCAAATTGCCAAGGCAATTACCGCGTTGGAGAGGGTCTAAAATGGAGCAGCCGGCTGGGAACACGTTTTAGGCCCGGCTAGATGAGAATATCCAAGCAGATCCGTCCAGCTGTGGTGATTATGCAATTTACAAGAGATCTCTCCTACTCGCAGTTGCATCTGAAGATCCCCAGATCCAGATCCAGTCGAGCGGCGGAGCAGCAGCGCGCACCAATTGATATGGCAGCTAAATCATTTTTAATACCCAAATTTAAAGCGAAATAATCATAAATAACTGGGTTAATTTGTAACGCTTCTATGCATGCGTAATGAACCATTCAGCTCGATTAGAGTTCTTTGAAAGCTCTGTCCCGGGAAGCCGAAGAAGCTCCGAAAATGTAAATGAAAATGAAAATCAATTAACGCTGTCATATCAACCGAAAGTCAGATAGAGAGCTTTGTCTAGAAGGTACAGTGGTTCCTATACAATGTATGAACTATATATATTCATAATTATAATAGGTTTACTGAACTTTATTTAATATTTATTTACTGGAAAAATGGTCTTGATGACTTGTGTTTGCGATTTCAATTTTAAGAGCACTCTTTACAATTTACACATAATTTCTGAAGGTTTTCAAATACTTCTATGACATGCCTGCCTCTGAACTTTGACTTTATACTATATCTCTTATTTTCCTACAAATTCAAAAAATTTTCCCCTACCAGGGAGGTCTGACTGTATATATAGTGACATCTAGTCAGACGCTGTCAAGTTCAAAGTTATAAATGTCCCAAAGATCGTGCAGAGTTTATTTAATTTCCATGATTTCGTTGTGATCGCTGACAGCATACGAAATCAGTTCACAAATATATATTTTGTGGGTCTCTTTCTGGGTTGTTGTGTTGTTTTTTTCATTTCAGAGACTTGTATTTCCTGCGACAGCATTTGAAAGTCAGAGAATTATTCTGTCATTGACTGGGAGGGAGCTTGGCCCGGTGGGGATCAATTACCTTTCAAAACCAATTTGCATTTGAAATGCATAACGAAATCGTGTGCACACAATGCAATATTTTGGCAGTCACATGCTGCGATCGAATGGCAATGTTGGCAGCTGAGTTGAGTTTGAGTTTTTGGATTGGCGGGCTTTCAAATTGGCATCAAAATGGGCAAAAATGAAAATGGAAAATGCAGGTGGCTGTGTGGGCACCCACACAGGCTTATCTCCCTTTTGGCAGTTGCTCATTATTGCAACTTGGCTTCACTTATATTTTTCTATTTTTCTTCGATTTTTGCTTTGTCTTGAAGGTGTGTCGCAGTAGTTGCAACTGCCATTTGCTGTTCGATCACTTGGATCAATGGGCTCTAGGCACGCAAGCTCTTGAGCTCTTGGGGTTAAGCCTGCGTTCATCTCCTCGCTGAAATATGTGTTAATTCGGGCCCCCAGAGAGTCTCGGGGTTTTTATTTTTTTTTTTAATATTTTCATTGCTGATGAACAATTTGGGTAACTCTTACTTTTGATTAGGCCATGAGTCTGCAGTAATTTCCAAAGTTTGTGGCGGATTAATTCTTGAAAAGTAAATCTGGCAATGATTTGTCAACTCTTCGAGTGGGCTGCCTGCCCCTTGCCTGCTTTCTTTCTTCGCATCTACTGTTTCTGGGTTAGAAAAACATCAGATCTTTGAGGCTCTCCCTTTCCATTTCAAGATGCCATAGCCATCATATAGATTGTGTAACATTTTCAGCTTTTTATTGGATTCTCGCATGCAACACTTGCAGCAAATTAACAGTCGTAAATTATGACGGACTGTCTATAATTAATCAAAGCACTAGGGCCGCCGTCTGTCTTCTGCAGTTTTCCAACCATTTAGTCTCAATTAACACACGCAAATTGAGTCGGGCTTCAGGAGTATAGTAAGTGGGGGAAAAAAAAAATGATAAATGCCATTTGAAAGTAAAAACAGCACTCCGCACCTACCGGAATTTGTTATACATTTTTGGTATACAATGCGGGATGCATTGTTAGTCGCTCGCTCGGCCTTTTGTGTCAGCTCAGCTCAAGTCGTCGGATTCAGCTCGGCTCGACCAGTTTAGAAATTCTACTGGTTTTGAGTGACGGCCATGGCGAAACCTGATGTGCCACATCCACAATCCACGTCCACATCGGGCGATTTGTATTCCAAATGACGTCTGGTTCCGCTCCGTTCCGTTGGCCCGGCTATATAGTATGTACTATATGTCCAGCTGATTGAATTGCAAAAGGAAAAAATGCTAAACCGAAGCAGAGGATGGGGGAAATTTGAAGCGAAGGCAAGAAAATTGTGCAAGATGCTCTGCTCTGATCTGCAAGTTTTATATGAGACATTTTCGCAATCAACGTCACCAGGGTCTTGGCCTTGATTTGTTTGGATTTTGTAAATAAACATAGGTTTAAGGGATTCTCTATTGAATAGATTATATTCTATATGGGAAACATATTTACCAAAGCTCTGTCTATACAGCCTTGGTATGTGCCACTTCCTGTGGCTCCCGCATGAAACTTCGGCACAAAAAAATGCCCCAAAAGATTTTAAGACTTAAACAAAATATATACAATTTGTAGAAACTGTTGCTTAAATTCCTTGCCAACTTTTAGGATATGAAATGATCGTAAATGGATAATTTCCTCAAACATAAGCAGGATAGTATAAATCTCCTTAAGCACCCATTTCACAAATGCATTAACCATGTTCTTCATCAACTTTGAGGCTCATCACCCGCTAATTTATGCCTTATTGCATTATCGATTTGCTTTTTGGTTTATGGCCCAGACGTGGACCATGTTTTTTCGTTCATTTTTTAGTGTCCAGCTGGGCAAACGAAACTGGCCTAGCAACCTTTAAACAACTACCTGCTTTTAGCTGTGTGTTTGCTCAACTTGACTTAAAATTTATGCATTTAGTCAAGACATTTATCATGCGAAAGATACAACAACGCGAAATTAGCATATTTACGCAGTGCGTGCCAATATTTTTTGTTACTAAACAAAAGCCCCGCCGGAATATCGAAACCTCAAAACGTTTGCATTGATTATAGTTGACAAATGAAAACTAAACGACCTTTTTTTTCTCTTTGGCTTTCTCTTTGCAGCTTTGGGACAGCATCGTCGGGATATTTTGCATGAAAATTGCAACCAAAAAGGTATGTTACAAATTTCTTAATTAACTCAAAAAGTGACTTTCGCGCCGAGCAAATATGCCAATTAAGTCAATAAATATTTGCCAGACTCTTGGTATTTTTTTGTTGTTTTATTTTGCGTTTTGACGCTTACAACTAAACTACAGCAATAAAGATTTCCAAAAATGCTTTTACATTTTACAAATGGCAGACGAACAGGCTTTTTTCTCGAGCCGAGGCTGAGCCGCACAGAAATCATTTATGTTAATCAACACATGTTTTTTTTCGGAGTCATTGGCTTGCTGGGAATTCTTTGCTTTGCTTGTTTTTTGTTTTTTTTTTTCTATATATTAAAAAGGCCCAAAACAAATAGAAAAAAAAAAATAATAAAATAAATATATACAGCAAACGTGTTTGAGTGTCGCACAAACAAAAAGCAACGCTATGGCCAAAACCAAAGCCAAAATTCAAATTCAAATTCAAATTGTGCTTCGTTGAAATTTGCGCTAATGTTGCCATTTGTGTTGCTGTTGCCGCTGCTGCCGGGCGAGTTTGAGGCTGCTCGTGTGCTGCCTGATGTTGCTGGTGTGCTGCCTGATGTTGCTGGTGTGCTGCCTGATGTTGCTGCTGCCGCTGTTGATGTTGCTGCGGCGGCCGATGTTGCTGTTGTCTGCGAAGTTATTTTCGGTATGCCCCGCCGACTTTATATGGCCGCCCCATGCCGAAACAAGATTTTGTTTCTTTTTCTGTGCGCCAAAGTCAGATTTTTGCGAGCCGACACGCCGCAGATTTCTAATTCTTATGCAAATATGCAATGCCATGTCATGTAGCTTCTGTGCTCAGTGCTCTCCAACTGTTTGCATTTCAATAAGCGCACACACGATTTATTCACACAGAAATAAAATAATATGAAAATTAAATAATAAAGTTAGGAAACCAAAGGTTCATATTAAATTTTAATATACATTTTGGCAAGCCAAATTAATTTAATAAAGAATTTTATTCTGTTGTTGACCTTAACAATTTTAAAACAATTTATTTTGAGTCGAAATAATCTTACAATTTCTCGGATTTTTGTTATTTGTGTGAAAATAAAATCAAATAAAATAATGGACATCAAAAAGAGTTTTAGAAAAGGAAGGTTATAAATCTAGAATATATTTAACAAATTGAAATATTATAAAACAAAATTCCATTGAATTTAAATCCCCTTTACTACTTCCATAAAATATTTCCCCCAGTGCACACATCTACATCTGTGTTTGCTGCAATAAAAGATTCCCGTGAAGTTTTAGGGGCTGACTCAAATCAAAGTCAAACATTTCCAAATCGAATTCGCATTAATTTCCAAACGGGTTGCGCCAAAAAAGATACGAGAAGGCAAATCAACCAACATTTCCGATAACTAATACACTGGAAATTCCGTAAAGGGAGAGCGTTAGAGATAAAGAAAAAGGTAGAACGGAAATTATCAGTTTCGAAACTGAATGAAGAAGAGAAGAAAAAAGAGAGTAACTGCAGAAAAGGCAGCTAAAGTTGTTTACAAATATTACGCATACGCAGCGCATGTGAGTCACAAGAGCCAGTCATTGAGTGTGCGATCGCCCATCGAAAAACCGCACTGAAACCCATTTGGATTTAAATTGGTTTGTCATGGAGTATTCACAGAAATCAGTCAGAGAAAATCACGAATTAAAAGCAAATTAATGGAAGATGCAATCTACCAGAAAGTTGGAGAAGAATGTGGATTTAACTGTTCTTTGTTCTTAATTAAAAATATATACTTTTTAAAAGCCGTAATTGGATTTTTCTTGGACAAATTCACTACAAATTGCAGTCTTAAATAGACTAAAAATAAACATTTACAAAAGAAGATACTATC
>JAEIIH010021042.1:0-11120 GCA_018904745.1 Drosophila orosa | reverse complement strand
GTAGCCGCTGGCTACTGTAGCTTTGAACTAGTGAACCTGTGGTTCCCCACCCAGTGTTGCCAACTTTTCGGTACATAAAAAGGCTAGTCCTTGTAAAAAACTATAGCCAGACAAATTTTATGTTAGCTGCAGAAAATAAAAAAAAACGAATGTAGCGAAGCGAAAGTCGCGAAAAAATTGAATACAGGAGTTTTTATTATATACAGTTTGTGATAATTTGAAATTAAAAAATGTTTCCAGCAAATTTGTCAATTGAAAAGCTAAAGGTTTAGTGGGAATATTGCTAAGCTGACAACACTATCCCCAACTATTAGTTTCCAACATTCCGACTATCGATAACAATCAGCTGTTGCTCTCTCGCGCTTGCTCTCCGCTCTCCCTCAACTCTCAAACAAATAATGCTTAAAATAACGAATTACCCTTAAATTAACACACCTTTTTGTGGATACTAGGCTTAACAATGTTTTTCAAGCTGCACAAGGCGGGAGATATGCAAATTTAATGCAAACTGGGCCCAACGGCAGCTGGGGAACCATCGATGTATCGATGTGACATCGACGTTACTTCCAGCTCTAGATTGGGGGGTATTGTTTATGGCCGCTCCAAAACCGAAGTGATTCATATAAAACTCGTCTCCGATTCGCGGCGAAGAGCGCGATTACTGGCCAACGGCTCGAATTAGTCTCGATCACACAAGCGAACGTCCAACTCCGCGAATACGTACGCGAGCCTCGAGTGAAAAGTGTTTGCGTGGACCACGGTTTTCATTCGCCTCTTTAATCAACATCAATTAGCTGCGCGTGTGCCTGGGCCGAAAACTGAACTGAACCAGAACTAGCCCACTACCGTGAGCATTCCAATTGGAGAGTAGCCGAAGCACACGCACACATCGGCCGCCGAGGGAAAAGCAACGCCATGGACGACTTGGGTGAGTCCACTTTTCCTCTGAGGAAAACTTCCTCAAACATTCCGCAGCACACGTACGCATACAGTGTCACCGCAAACTTATACTCCAACTTCAAGGTCGGTCGTTAATTGGAGTTAATTAGCATGCTGAGAAGGTATCTTGGTGTGGCCGCCAGGTGGCGACACCTCAGGCCGGAAATCTCACGGATGAATAATATTCGGTACAGTGAAAAGTGACTAGAAGCAACTATGGTGCTACAAACATGTACAAATATTCCCTTTGTTTCCAGATTTATAAAAATTCTTTTTTATAAATTGAGCAGAAATTAAAAAGAGAAAAATCTCTTGAAATATTAAAAATCTAAGATTATAAATGGTCAAATCTTAGTAGAACTGGCCCAAATAAGATTACTTGGTAATCTGAATATTTGTATGTTTACACAATATAATTTATACAATTTTCTGTTAATAATTGCATTTACTCTTTTATAATAATTCTTATTTGCTCATTTCTTATCGCTAAGGTATAGGCATTAATCACTATTTAAAATAGTATTTACGTGCCGCTTTCTTCTCGATGATGCATACCAAGTGACATCTTATCGCTACCCGTAAATACTACTAAATTCTGTGTATTTGTACGTTATTCGGGATGTGGCCCCCCTTCCGCACACCATCTCACACTCCATTTAAGGCGATTTGCATTCCTTGCACTTTATGATTTATCCGCATTCCTGGAAACCGAGTGTATAACTTCGAGGCCGCCACTTCCCGCGTGTGAGATCATTCACTATTGCGGCACCGCGCGAGGGCGTGGCTTCACCGAACCCTTGGACATTCAGTGAATGATCGCGGAGAGCGATCGAGCCGGCTTTATTTGCTTTCTTTTGCTGCCACACAGCACACTTTTAGTCATCATCAGCGAAATAAAAGTGTATCTGCCTTGCTTCTCTTCTCTTTATGACACAATTCTTCGCTGTTTACAGTCCCACTGCGTGTTATTCGTGGAGCGTCTTTTGATAAAGCCACAAATGCAGCCAACTATCTACATTCATACGTATGCTTGTATGTATATAAGTGGATTTGGGTAATCTTGTTTCTTTTCTGGTCAGACATTCTTGAGAAATGAGTAAAGGCCAGGTCGGTCACAAACACCCTCGACAAATTCCAGCTGACCGGCACTCCACCTCAGCACAGTGGTCTGTGCCCTATTTAAGCAGCGATTCTATTCGATTATTTCCCTCTTATCTTGTATTCAGTCCACAACATATGTATATACTGGTATGTTTATGACTTTATTTTTCAGTTGTTACTGGAGAAATTAAACTAAAAAAAAGAAGGAAGTTTAGGCTGAACCTTTTTAAGATTTCCTTCCACTTTTGTGACGCTACCTTATGTTTTAAAGATTAATTTAGTGCACTTTTACTTCACTTCTACTTGTTAAGATTGCATTGAATACAAAGTCACTGATAAGGAAATATAGGTTAATACCTAACATTAACAGAGATCCGAACTCCCTGTCAAGTCTTCTTCGAGACGAAAAGGTATTAGATTTACAGCACAATTCGGAGCTTATCGGTCTGAAAAAGCTTTTTCACTTTTTGAAGCCGGTATTGAATAATATTTATTTTTATTTGCTGGAAATTTAATCAATTCTTTGCAGACTTATTGTGTTATGGGGTTATTACACACGTGCACTGCTCTTAAAAAGAAAACAAAAACAAAAAAACCTCATTTCCATTGTCTGCACCTTTGTCTGCATCTCGATTTTCTTGTCTCAGCTTCAAGCTAAGGAAATTCGACGCTTGACAAGATCGTTCGTACAGGAAGTTGGGGCTTCAGCTCCATCTTGATCTCCTGCTTCAATTGCATCAATTTTGCGGCTATTAGCGAGTGTGCGCCCACTTCATCGGTGGCTGCCCACTCGACACGCAACCACTTTTGTTCGTGTTGCGTGTGCGCACTGTAACAGCGGTTGACTCGGCAGTCTTCTTGGGATGAAAGGAGATGTGAAGATCTGCGGAGATCGGTTGAAAGCACTGCTCCAGCTGAAGACAGCGATAGGAGATGTGCACAGTGGGGCCATGACAATTTCTTTAGATTTTATTATCTTTAGAAACGAGATCTCTTGGCCTTAAATATTATTAGATTTTGTAAATTGTAAACTCTCTTTGAATTTGTAATGTTATATAATAAATCATCTATCATCTATCTAGACAAAATGTTTATTATAAAACGAAATTTAAATCCCCTAATTATAGAACAGATAAATGGTAGAGATTGAGAATTTTTTAAATAATTATTCAGAAAAAGAATAAGAAGAATCCCTATATCATATATTAGGTACCAAATTCACTGATGCCCTAGAAACTGTGATTTTAAAATTAATTTACATTAACAATATTTAGAGTTAAATGATATTAGCTTAAAATTATTATTTTTATCAAGACTCACGCTTATTTTATTATCTCTTAACGAGGTGTCGTTATCGGCTAGCTTTGAGCACACTGCTCTTACTCAAACAAAAACGAAACAGAGAAACGGGCGAAAATATTCCTCGGCGGTTTCCTTTTCCTTGTGCCTCCCACTTGCGGTCGAGATGCTTCAGCCAGCCGCAGAGAAATGCGAAATGAAAAGCCACTCCACAAGCAAGACGAAAAGCTACTTTATTTGCGATTATTTCGCTCTCTATTTTGGCTCGCTCTCTCTTTGCTCTCTTAGCACTCTGAAAATAAATCCCAGCTAAAACAAAAAACTATTTAATAAAATAACATATGAGGATTCTGAATAAAGCTGTTCAATTTATTAAGTATAAAATATTAAGGTATAAAATAAATCAAAATAAGTTTAGGACAGACAAAGGTAACAGCTTCAAGAAAATATTTATATTAATTACTAACATATCTTTTTTGTATTTATTTATATCATTTTTTCACCAAGTCGATTTGTAAGTTTCTTAATCAATCGTAATTTCAAAGATACAATTACATTTTAGCTAATTTTTACTACATTTAGAATTTTCAATTTATTCCGCAAAATGTTTATTAAAGAAAAGGTATGGCCTGCAAATATAGGAACCGGTCTTATAAGCTTAATTAAACTTGTGTTTTAATGGTATAATAAAGAATAACATCTATTAGAATTCATATGAACATTTAGGAAGAGATTTGACAACATTTATGGTATAAGCTTTAATTTTATGAGATCAAACCAGCTTTCTTTATTTTTAACTAAATATTTGAAATAAATCCATCTCAACTATTTTCTATTTCAATTTTTTTAATCAATTTATAAGGGAAATATTTGAAATCAATCTTCGCTTTTTCTAAGTGCACTTTGTTTACCTGCTCTCTCAAACAATGGAGCTCTCACGCTTTCACGCTCTGCGCTCTTGGGGCGAGAGATCCCAAGAGCCGGAGAGCGCGCGCTGTCTTCTAATGGAGCCCCAGCGCTGGGTCCCCAATTGGATTTCAGTCGATTGGGTCTGTTTCTGTTTCGGAGACGCGACCGCAGCGCGCGCATTTCTCAGTCTCTCCGATTCCAATTCAAAGTCTCGGGTCGTCTCTGTGCTCCGTTCTCCTGCGAAACAATAACAAAATATGTGACAAGGCAGCAGACTGTCAAAGTGCATGCAAAAGTGTGGAGATAACTTGCAGGAAAAATAACAAAAAACAAAAATCGGTGCGAAATAGAGGCGGGAAAAGCTGATGAAAAATCGGTGGAACTGTGCTGGTGACAATACATACTTGCGGCAGGTTGGAGCGTGGGAAACTGCTAACATCGCGCGCAGGAAAACTCACCTCAAAAAAGTTGACAAACAGCTGAAAGATAGCCAGGAACTGAGAAACCCAGATAAACGATAAAAGTGGAATGCCAGTGGCTGCTAAGCAAACCCCCGTTAATAGTGGAATTTGTCAAGATTAATGGATCCGTGTCACTCGCCCTAAGATTCTGCTAATTCTTGGCAAATCTCCGCGCCAAGTTGTTTGAAACACATTTCGATTTCATTAGCATTTCCCACTAATTATGGAACTAATTATCAACGGACGAGACATCCAAATAGATGAGGTATTTGCCCCGATCTGGCGGAGCAAAGAAATTCGGTTAGCCCCATTCATTTTCGAGCGGATTAAAGTCGTGGGCGGCTGTGATGGAAATGTTGTTTTGGTCTCTGTTCGTTTTTCCGTTTTCTGGAGGGGAAATGCTCGGAATAACATAACAATAACAACAAGCTACAAAAGCAATTAAATTGTGCCCACTTAATCTATTAAAATTATGACATTTTTCACATATTTCAAGCACTCGAAACCAAGTGCATTCGCAGAGAGAGGGGACTTCCGTCCCCTCCATGTAAAAGTATCTCGGGTTACGACAGCAAATGGAAATGCTGGAAAATTATGTAAACTGGTCGGACAAAGTGCTCACAAATAAACATTTTGCTGTGGAGAATCGCTTTCGTTTTCGGTTTTTATTTTCTATATTTTTGTTTTCGAATATCTTTCTATCTTTCTGATACGCTTGGTTTGCGGCCAAACAGCTTCTCTCTTTGTCTCTCTGCCGAAGCGATCTGCAACCACAAATTATATAGCAATCACTGATCTCCAGAAGATTGGCGGTTTCTTCCCCGCTTTCAAGTACCACCACAAGCTCAAAGCTTATTTTAGTCTCAGCTACTTAGCACCTTTTGGCTTGGCATTGCAATGAGTTCATCGCTGGGTTCGATTGTTCGTTCAGCAAGCTCCCCCAGACTTATAAAGAGCATATTCTCTTTCCAGTGTTTGGCAAACAGATTCTTATCGCCAAGTCATATAATTTCAATTAGTGTGTGTTGTTTCTATTGGCTTGAGAAAGACGCTGCGCTCTCCTGATCGGGGCTTTTGAAAGATTTCGAAATTTTTAATTGCTGACAGAGACTTGTTGCGTAATTAAAACCCAGAATTCAATGATGTGCAAGGAAACAAGTTTGAAAAGTAAACAATAGAATATTATTTTGATTCTTGGCTATTTGGGATTTTAATTTTTGTTTTTATACTCATAAACATATGGTTTGAAATACTATTTATAATATACTATATATACTATATAAAAAGCTAAAAGATACGTTTTCAAAAAGCATAAAACTGAAACTTATTTCAGAGGTAATCAATCAAAGGTGCTTTGATTAGCCCAATCAATAGTCTTCCATTTACAATCATCGACCTATACACTAATCAGCTCAACACTAATTTGATCTTTGTGTATCCCTAGAGAGCCATTATCTTATCTCAAGACTCCATACAAAATTCAGTGGGCGAAACCTCAAAGCGTTAGTAGCAAAGTGTGAAAGATACACTTTTACAGCGGCATAAATTGGCCAAGTTTATTGACGAACCTCTCACAGGAGGGACATTGGATTAACCGCGTGATTGCTCGTCGGCCTTTCCTTTGGCCACGCATCGCGTTTTCACCTTTGCGCCTTCAGCAAGGTCAACACTCGCATTCACACACATTTTATCTACTTACTAATAAAATATTTATATTGAGATCGTGGCGATCGGCCGACGCTCGATCGCTTGGAATTTCCCTCTGGCCGGCGCTGCGATGGAAACGTATCCGTGCCTTGGACTTTTAAATATAGAAGGAAGAAGGCGCGCCGAAAAAACAATTGCCCACAATTTTCGGCCCGACGTCATCCTATACACCGACTGAGTAATGCCTCAGGTGTGGAGGGAAACTGATTTGCTATGCACAGACCTGGAACGAAAGCGAGTTTTCTTCTTTTTTAGCCTTTCTTTTGGCAACGTCTTGCGGAAATCTCTCGTCGTATTTTCAATTAATTTCCCCATTTTCCCTAGTTCAGCTCTCTCCCTCTCCCTTCATTAGACGACCGAAACGTCGCCTTTGATTTGCTAAAAGTGCTGTTTTCCTTTTTTTTTCGTCGGTCCGATATTTTTAGTTTGCGATCATGGTGTTGACGTAATTTGGCAACCTTGATTCCCCTTCCCTCCCGCCGGCTTCAGTATTTTTGGCTTGGCTTGCTTTGTTTTTAGTTTGTGAATTTATGTTTATTATTTTTTACCTTTTTCCAATGTGTCGTTATATGTTTAAAACAAATGTGAAATGTGGCCTGCATGTTCATTTTAGTATTTTTATGATTCCATAAATCTGTCTTCCCAGATCGTTTGGATCAACTTGATCTGGTCTAGTATATCTACAGGCCATCGTAAATTTTGTTAGTTTCATAGATCATCCATTGAAATTCACCTACACATTTTGGATTAGGAGCGGAGTCGGAGAGTGAATGTTTCTCGGGCATCTCTGTTTGGGTTTTCCTTTTCGGTGGCCTCTGAGTTAATTTATTGATCGTGTTGCTGCCTTTTTGATCTTCAGATCACATAGATTATAAAGACTTCTTCATCTCATCCACGCCTGCTTGATCAGCTTATATCACAATCAGAGCCAAAACGATTTCTCCTGTAAGCATTTGATTAGTGATTTCCCGGTAATTTATTGTCTATGTTTTTATTAACTAAATGATGGGTAGTTTATGGAATCCGTTTTAGGATAGTAATACTTATTTTTAACCGTCTGTCGTTATTTAGTGGGATATATTTCACGTTTATATTTACCTTCAAACCGTTAGTTTATGTAATATTCCTTAAATATTTACAAAGAACAACAGTAACATTTAAAAACTGTTAAATATAGATACATAGATAGGAGATGAACTTGCATTACCACCTCCTCCCTATAAATATCTACTAGCTGCCTTTGTTTTAAATACAATCAGAGATCAACAGAAAATTCTCATCTTCTAATTTCTGTATTTTATATGTCCCAGTCAATTAATAGAACGTTTCGAATGCACAAAGTACTCCCCAGGCAACAATTTTAAACATTAAATCACTTGGACTTCCACTGGGGGCAGGAAACTAGTTTCTTTTTGTATTATTATTTTTTTTTTCGCTGGGTACTGGGGCAAAGCTCTGATAGACAGGCAAAGACAACGACGACATCGACAACGACAACTACAACGACTCCTCTGACAGGCTAACTCAACGCAAACAAAAACGACAAATCCGTCGTCGAGCCCCGAAATGCCAAAAATAAAAATGCGCTTATAAATAATTCAAATGAAACTGCTTTTTGTCGATCGCAGCGAAATAATAAAAACACAATCTGAAGACTTAAAACAATATGTATTAAAATGTCACTAAACAGTTCCTTGATTAATCATTAGTGTTTAAAATAATAAAATCTGTGAGCATTGAAAGTGAATCTCGACCGGCATCATGGATAGAACAATGTACGGCAAAATCGATCCGGGTGCGCGTCAACCTTATCGCACGGCCCGCACCAAAGGCATCCTGCCAGGCTGTAAGTATTCGCATTGAGGACTTAACCAACAGAACTCAAATTGTACAAAATAATTCATTATTTAAATAATAAGCTAAACCGAATTACACTTTAATTACTTGTAAACTTAGTTTTTGCTAACTTTTCAACTAACGTTTTTTCCCCCTTTACATGGGTTAACATTTATATTAACCGCACATAACTTTCCTAGTTTAACTGACAAATAAAGGCCACAAGTCTTTGGCAAGTAAGGTCATTCATCTGGAAGGAGCTAGTCGATAGCCAAAGCTCCACACATCGCTCGTCGCCCTCGATATTGTCGGGCTGTCCGGCTGACCAGACCAGAAAAGGAGCCTCGATTCCAGTGGCTTCAGATACATAGAAATTTCGAACTCCAAGGTCGTTGGTAGATAACCAGTAGCTAAATGCTGGGTGGAGATAAGGGCTCAAGGTCTCCAGTTCCTCCTTACTCTCGAGGTTGAGTAAAAAGCCGCCCATTTGACGGCATTGATTGGACGCTTCAAACCAGTTGCACTTAGATGAGGAAATGTAGTAACGTTTTCCATTTATCACAATTCCTGATCCTTTTGTAAGAAAAAGTATAAAGTTATAAAGAATCAGTCTGGCCCTTGTCGTCTTAAACACGCTTATTTACTAATTAAAGCAGTTTTTCCAAGATTACCTTCGTTTTCCAAAGGAGCGGCCTTCACAATAATGACACTCCACAGTAGCAGACAGACAAGGATACCTTTAGACATTTTCCTACAAGGTTCAATTTGCGACTGACAATAACTACTTGACTTTTCTATCTTGAAACTGAATAACTTGAAAAGATAACTATCGCTGATAATTTATATTTTAGCCCGAAAAGATAACAATCGCTGATAACGTACATATATTCTTGACTGATAACTTTAAAAAATCTTGGGGAATTCCCTTATAAACTTATACATTTTTTGTTGGTACTTTTTTTTTATCTAAAACAAACCTCGATTCTGGGAACATTTCAATCTTATTAGATATAGGTCGTTGCTATTAACACATCTAAAACAAAATGTATATTTCCTTTTTTTTTTTAATTGACTGCAATTGCTTTATTGAACTTAACAAAGAAGACATATCTGAAACATACAAGACAAAAATTAAATTTTGTTAGACATTTTTTAAATGCTTCATAAAATATATAAAATTTACTTAAGCTCTCTATTTCCATACAAGAATTGAAATTGTTTCTTGTTTGGGAGCTTCGCAGACGTATTTAAATAGGCTGTTTCCATCGTTACTGCAAGGACGATCGTTAAGCTGGATGTCCGTTGAATCCTTGTAGATGTAACCCAAATGTATGCAATGCTCTCTTCCCCCAGCATTATCTGGCTGCCTCGGAGCCCATTTCTTTATGTCTATAGGCTGTGCATTGGAAAACCAAAGGTGTGTTCCAGTTCTACCAAGATCATTGCCGGAGGTCCAGTGCTCTGAGCGATCTCCCTTGCTTTTGAGGTACCCAGAAATGGCATCAAACTCCTGGGCGGTCTCAAAGGTCACCAGTTCAGCTCCCAATTTGCGGCAATTCTCATATCCAATGTACCAATTCACTTTCTCCGCTCCAAAGTAATAGTAACCATCGTTGATTTTGACAAAGGGAGTCGAATCAATGGCCAAGTTTAAAGGATTTCCTTGAAAAATATGATTTGTGAAAAGGGGTTATAGTACCAATATTTTATTCTTGCTTTTATAACAAGCTCAATGAATAACTTGTACAACTTATCCTGAAAAGAAATTCCACACAAATACTTACCAGGACTCACAACGACCGTGTGTTTCTCCGAAGTCCATCCAAGGCTCAAATGAACCAGGAGGAAAATAAGTTTAACTGCCACCTTCTGCATTTTCTTGCAAACTGATGCGTTTGGAAAGTACTCTAACCTTTTATACTCTCTGTATTATCTGGCTGCTAATTACTTGCTGTACGGGTAAAATGACTTGTGATAAGAACAGTTGACTGGTTCAACTGTCTACAAGGTATTTGATATTGGAGCTTGAGCTAAAACAACATTTAATTAGTAAGTGCATTTACTATCTCATCCAGAATTTATTCACTGTTTAATGAAGATTAAGTTTAAGTAAATATCCGCCATTTACTTCCACACCACAATGGATACGGTTTCCAGTTTGGGTGCCTCGCAAATATACTTAAACAAACTGTTGTTGTCCTGAGCGCAGGGCCGATCGTTGAGCTGGAACTTCTTGGAGTTCTGGTATATGTAGCCCATGTGGATGCAGTGCTCCCTCTGGCCAGCATTATCCGGCTGGTTGACTGCCCACCTGAGAGTGCTGATGATCTGTCCACTGGTGAACCACTTGTGGGTGCCAGTTTTTCCCAGATCGTTGCCCGAAGTCCAATAGTTTTCACGCGATTCGTTTGCCATCAAATAACTGGCAACGAAATCGAACTCGGCGTCTGTCTCAAATGTAACCAATTCCGAATCCAGCACACGGCACTTCTCATAGGCCTCATACCAGTTCAGCGAGTCTCTTCCAAAAAAGTAGTACCCATCGTTGATTTTGACAAAGGGTTCGCACTTAAGGACAGCATCAATGGCATTACCTAAAGAGAAACAATTTCCCAAATAATGCCACATTGATGTAGGTATTTGAAACATGTATATTTACCTTCATTTATTTGAATGGTGAACTTTTCATGTCCCCAACTGACTTTTGCACTGGCCAGCAGTACAAGAAATAGAACTGCAAACTTTATCATTTCTGTGGAAACTGAAAAAAACCCAAAGAGCGTGCACGCTTTATAGCGACCAAAGGCACTCAGTTTTCCATTAACAATGCTAATTTGTAGCTTATATTTTATTCCAATTGTTTCGTAT
>JAEIIH010021025.1:0-10201 GCA_018904745.1 Drosophila orosa | reverse complement strand
TTTTCTTCCAAAAAGCATCATCGATTAAATGGGAATCCCAAAGAAATTTACGAATTTATATCCTGTAACTCACATAATTCGACAAAAAACTTTCTATCTTCTCTCTGGCTCTCTGGCTCTCTATATATGCTTTCCAATTTCATTTGTGATATTTTCAATTCCAAAACTTGTGCCATCTGATATTGGCGCGATATTTGTTTGGCTTTGAAACTGCATGGCACTGCACTAACTTCCTGTGCAATCAGCGAATGCGCCACTTATGGGAATATCTGCTTAACTCGTTCTTTATCTCTGTTTTCGCTCCGGACTTTTGCTCAGTTTTTGGGGAAAAGCTGAAGCTGATTGTCAATTTGCGGAAAGCAGCAAACCACCAGCTAGGGTGTTGCCGCCTCCCAGAGGAGGAAGAGGCACACCCGGCACCCGGCACTGGCGGACTCCCTGCCTTTGCCTGTGATTGTTGCAAAAATAGAATTTCGTCTCTGATTTTAAGTATTTCGCGTGAAAAGTAACAGAGGCGACCAGCACAGAACAGAACAGAACAGAGCAGAGCAGAGGAGACTAGACCAGACCACGGGCCAGACAGAAGAACACCCAGACGCAGACGCAGAAGCAGACGTTGCCCCAAAGGGGGGCAAGACGAAGTCCGGAGATGGGAGTGGGGAGTCTCAGAGTCACAGTCAGTGTCTCTCAATTGCAAATTTATGTGAATTGAGTCAATTTTTATCGCAGCAGGCAGGCAGGCAGGCAAGCAGCAGGAGTTGGAGGAGGGACGTTAGTTTGGGTTAGTTTTCTTCCTGCTCCCTTGGCTCTTGTTTGTCCCTACAAAACTTTGCGTCGTTTGACTGGAGTAAATCGTACGACTGGAGCCACTTGAACTTGGATAGTACTGCCACCCAGAAATCCCTTGTTCCTCTTAACCTTTCCCTTACCCTTACCCTTGCCTCGTCTTTTCCTTTTGCCTCGCTTAATCCTGTCCTGCTGCTTCTTGGTGACCACCTGGCAGCGCCAATGCCGGGTGATTAGCTCCCCCAGAAAGGTGACTGCAGCACAGAAGATGCCCACCACCAGGATGAAAAAGGGTCCTTTAAGGTGATCCGTGGTCAGGACAATGGCTGTGTCCGCAAAGTGTGGCCGCATCTTGCGGATCCTATTCAGATACGTATTATTATACCGAAAGTCAGCGTCAATCTTCTGGAAAATGCCCACGTCCCGCATCATTCGGATGATGCTGTTCATCTCGAAGAGGAAGGGGAAGCCCGCCTTCATGATCATCTGCAGCGGACTGCTAAAGACATTGTGCTTGAACGCATAGATATCGTCTGCCAGGGGACTCTGCAGCGTGTACATCCGGTTGCTCAGGATACAGCGGTCTCCCCACTTCACCGCCTCCAGGTTCTTTGTCTGCGGACTAAACTCTGGCGAGACGTTGTACCCATTGAAGATCCACATGTCGTCGTCATTCTCGAACCAATCACGGCTCTCGTCCTGCCCGCCATAGGGTATGCCAGCGGCCACCACCTCTCTCAGTTCATCCAGTTGATGGAGGTAGCCGGGATCCTTGAACGTGCCTATCATCTTGGAGCCATAAGTGGCCACCACATTGAGTCCGTACAGGGTCAGAGCCATGAAGAAGACTCGCGTGGCCTCGCAAATGGGACGTTCCTGAACTGCAATGCCTATAGCCACAGCCATGGTGTTGATGGCCGTCAGGCTGGACTGTTGGTAGTACCTCGGTTCCGGCAGCACCTTCACCAGGAAGAACCAGAACCACCAACAAAGCACCTGCACCAGAATGAAAGCGAGCCAAGTGAGGGGCTCAAAGATGCCAACCATTGCCTGCCAGGCGGGTCGGCGGTCGGCCAACTTGATGTACCAGGTGTGAGCATCCTGCAGGTAAGTATCAGAGCCCCAGAAGAAGTCGGCCACCTCGTTGTCCGGATAGAAGCCGCCGATAATGAAGTCGCACTCCTTGTCGCTTAGCTGACCGAGGAGTCCATTCCACACGCCATTGTGGTCCATCTCCCCCCGAGACTCGGTGCTGCAGGTTTGATTTACCTGAAAGCAGAGATTGAGGGATAAAGTAGATGTTATTCTCAGGATTTAACTTACATTAAACTTCATTCGATTCCGCATAAAACCCAGAATCCTCATCTCCAGACCAGCCACGCAATCGGCCTCCACAAAGGGCGCCGAGATCGAGGAGCACACATAGAAAGTGCAATAAGCAGGACTAAATCCTGCCACATAGTCCAAC
Source organism: Drosophila orosa (assembly GCA_018904745.1). NCBI lineage: Eukaryota > Metazoa > Arthropoda > Insecta > Diptera > Drosophilidae > Drosophila > Drosophila orosa. The sequence goes on along the minus strand of JAEIIH010021025.1, from coordinate 7,947 downwards.
ATGGAAGCATGCACGGCATGGGGACTGGGATACAGCTCTCCATTATGACACTGACCCACGCTCTGGACATTCAAAATCCGGCAATCCACATTGCTGTAGTAATCATTGACCAGCAGATTGTAGTCCATGGAGGAGTTGGCATACAGCAATGCCACGCGATGCACATAGAAGGTGTGCATCATCTTGTTGAAGATCTTCGAGGCCACAGTCCAGGGTTTATTGTGCATGTGCGCATTGTGGAAGAGCACCAGAAAGCGTGCTCCTGGATTCCAGGACCGCATCTTGCTCACAGAGCCAGTCATTAGACTGAGCAAATGCTCCAACGAGTCCACAATTATCACATAATTATCCGCGTATATCAACGGGCCAAACTTCTTACTCTTGTCATTGCTCATAAAATCGGTGACCACTCGCATCTGGAAGAGTTCTCCTCTCCGCGGTTCCGTGGGATCTGTGGCCGCCTCGTTGATGCGCTTGCTGAAGCCCTCCTGGATCTGGTCAGCCGGACTGGAGATATTGAAGGCATGGGTCAGCATCAGATTGTAGGCTCTGGTATATCGCTCATCGGGTTTCCTGTAGAAGAAGATCTGCGCAAAGCTGTCCAGGCAATCGACTCCAGCTTTCCACACCTCAGGTCCCATATCCTTGGCCGGCAGCATATAGATCACCGTGTTGGCTGTCTCATTTGAGGGATTCACTATGCTCTGGCACAGGTTTAAGAGTTGGAGCAATGGCAGGATGACACTCAGGTGATTACGTGGTGTAATCATCATTGTCGTGTCTGTCAGGTTGGACAATTGCGAATTAACTGCGGCGGGTGTGAATTTTGTGGTGCATGTTATACACAGTGGATGCGCTTCTCTTAGCTGGAAGAGCTTCTAGGTTTTTGGGGTTTGAAAAGTCTAGAATTCAATTTTTTGTTATAGGAGTATTTTAAATTGTTAATTAATTTTTACAAAAAATTTTCAAGAGCTACATTTTAACCTAGAGATGAAACAAAGACTGTTTTTGTTTAAGGAATTATTTTTTGGCAAACGGAAAGACATAAAGTGATTTTAGCCACTTAAATAAATAATAAAATGTGCTCTTATACACCTCTTAAAAATTATTATGAGTGCCTTAGTTTATTGAAAAAAGGTCTACATTAAATTTCTCATTGATATCAAAGCTTAGTTTCTACTATAAAAATTAATACAGCTCCCATTTAACATAAACAAAATGATTTAATTAACCCTGCTTGATAGACAGCAATTTCCTCTCCATAAACCATAAACTTTAAGCCATAAATGCAGTAATATTACTACCTATTTACCCACCTACTTGTGGGCCTGGTCAAGAGGCCATTAAATCACTTGGTCGCAGAGACCCAGAGCGCATTCAACTTTCGTCTTTGGCTGATGTTGTTTGCCTTGTATAATTGACTGCTGTCATCATCATCGTGCAGAGCAGACAACAAGGATGGCCCGGACCTCCAAACGAATGACAAACAATCGCCATTGCAACATGCAAGGCTTAAATTAAAGCAAATATTTGCTCAGTCGACTAGGCGCCGCCGCCGGCAACAATGGTCGCAAATGCATTAAAACACTCCATCAATCCGATCCGATTCGGATCCGCTGGGAAACGCTGGCGGAACCTTTTGGCAGGGCGGCCAAAAAAATATACGACCAACTCTGGTCCGGTTGCGGGGGATGGTCAATAGCTGGCGAGATGAGATGGCGTTGGCCGGAAGTAGCCGGTCATAAAAATAAAACTCGAGATGGCCGGCCATAAGCCAAGTCAATGAGTCATTTGCTGCAATGGCCATCCTGTTTCCAAGCTCCTCCTCCTCCTCCTCCTCCTCCATTTTGTTTGGCCGCAGTGCATCCTAGACATCCTGTGAGTGTGTGGGTGTATCGGCGAGCTCATTTGTCTTAGCAGTTTGTCATTAGAAAAATTGCTCGTAAATTTCGCATTTAATTACAATACAAAACTCTGGGCAGGCCAGAGCACACAGGCTGCTGCCCAGGGGACATGGACTCAATCTTTGGCTGCAACAAAGTTGCAACAGCTTCAGAGCGGAGAAGATGGATAAACAAAGTTCGGGGAAGAGGTTTTCTTTGGCAAGTCGCAATGGGGATACCCTTTAGGGTTTCTTTTTAGTTTAGTCAATTTAATTGAAGCCTTAAAATATGGATTATATTAAATATAAACTACTGAATTAAATTCCTGTATATTCATAAAGGTACAGAAATATAAAGATAAATAAATTAAAATGGTTCGAGAAAAATATTTAGAAAATCTTAAAGAACCATAACTCAGTCAGGGACATCTGGCTTAGGATATACCTTCAACAAAGCTACCTTTTTTTGGCCAGGGTAACCCAAGAAAGCCGCTGACTCATTTGGCTCAGTTCGGCCGGTCCCAGACAGGCGGCAATACAAATTGCGTGTGATAATTTAGTGTCATCATTTTTGACAAAGGGCGTTAACAGCTCACTTACTCCGCCCCTCAAAAGCCGCCTTCATCTCGTTTTACAGATTTGTGCTGAACCTGAACGCCTCGACGCCGCTGACGATTCGCTTCTCGGCGCCCGTGGGCCGAAAGATGTACTACAATCGCACAGGTAAGTTGGCCTTCCTGGTCCCCTTCCAGTTGCAACCATTAACTCCCTGCTTCCTTGCAGCGAATCTGCTGCGCCCGGCAGCCGCTCCACCTGGGCCAGGTGTGGCTCTGGGCAGCCTGGTTCTGCCCTGTGCCCTGCGCGGTCACTATGATCTCTTTGTGCTGGCCCGCCACAGCGGCGCTCTCAAGGTGCAAGCTCTGGCAGAGCATCCGCAGAGGGACTGGCCGCTGCTCAATGCCACGCACCGGATTGCCATTCGAACGCAGAATCGAGTGCGGAAGCGTGAGATGATCGTCAAGTGGGACAGGAGGTGAGTTAGTTAGTTCTACCTGAAAGTATGAAGAGAAATAAGTTAGAATTTATTGGAAAATATATTTAGTTAAAGATATTAACTTATTAATCATAAATCACTGATCCTTTCTAGCAAATTCGACTACCATGCCATGCACTATTGTTTGGTAATCCAACGCCTCACGCCAGACTCACCGCTCACATCCTTTGCCAACTTCTGCCAGGCTGTGTCCGCCTATGTGGACCAGCGGCATATGGCGCCCAGCTGCTCGGCAGGCAATCCCTTGGACCTGGTCTGGTCCACTCCACCGCAGCGGGAGCGGCGCCTAAATCCTCGCCAGAACCTGCATGTGGTTTGCACGGGGAAGCGACGCCAGCAAATGCTGCGTCGTCTGCTCCCAAGAAGCACCTACCAGCTGGATCTGTTTGGAGTCCATCAGACGCGCCAGAATCTCACCCTGCGCCTGGCCAGCAGCCAGGTGAGCTTTAATCGCACCCAGCCGCTGGCCCTGAGGCAGCAGGCGCTGCTCCTGCTCAAGATCGGTGGCCAGCATGGGAAGCAGGTGTACAGCTTCAAGGTGCCGCCAACGCCGCCGCAAGTGGCAGAACCATTTGTGCGGCACCTGCTCATACCCTGCTCAGGCAGCGAGATCCGGGTGAGGCTGCTCCGTCAGCGAAGTGAAGTGGGCCGGACGGAAGCCTTCTACAGCCCCACCTACATTCGGCAGAAGGGCGTGCAGCCGGGCGAGCGCTATTTGATGCGCTTCGAGCCCAGCAACGAGGACGAGGCCTTCCGCGCCCAGAAAGTCTTGGTAAGAGTCTTTGGAAAATTCTGTAAGTTTGGAAAATCCTAAGGAGGAATATATATTTTTTTTTCCAGGTTGCCCTGAGCAGCGAACCGCAATTCCGGGATTTGCCCGACTTGCCGCAAAATGCGAGCGTCTTCAATGTGCGAACGAGATGCAATCGAGCCACCATAGCCTGGAATGGCTCGCCAGATGAGCGGGAATTGAGGTGAGGCATACCTTAACTTGAGATTAAGATTTTCGTATGTAAACTATATCAATTTCCGGTCTTGCAGCTACTGCATCATCGTGTTCAATCTGCCGCAGCGCAATCGCAGCGTGGTGGACTCCACCAATTACTGCATGGACTTTGTGCCCAAGCGGGTGATGCAGTACAGGAACTTTGAGTGGATGACCTGCCGGGAAAGGCAACAAAGGTGGGCTTCAAGTTAAGGTATAAATATAATGTTATTAATTTAATATTTATATTCTCCATTTCAGTCCCGACAACATCGAAACGGAGACCATACTCAACCTGATGCCGGGCTCCAGTTACCTGGTTTATGTGACCGCCAACCTGAGCATGGGCAAGCCGCTGCCCTACCAGGCACTCACCCTGCACATGGCCAGCCAGTGTTTGGATGGATCGCACGAGTCCTTCTATTAGGCGTTTACGGCTACCGGTTTCATTTCCGGTTCCGGCCGCAAAAAAGCTTCGCTGCATTTTTCAAATACAAAACTACAAAAAAAAGGCCAAGGCACCCAACTATCCGTCGTTGTAAAGCTACCTTATCCACTACAATTACTACACTAGCCTACCAATGCTATGCTGGTTAAAAGACTATACACCTATCTCCATATATATACAGATAAACCGATATACAGATATATACAGATATATACCGATATATATATACATATGTTCGTGGCAAATGTTGTGTGAGCGAGTGAGTGTGCGTGTGTGTCTTCTGATTGTGTTTTTTGCCAAAAAAAAGAAACAGATTCCAAGTATTTTCGAGTGCTTACTATTATAGTTTTTTGTAATGTTTAGCTAGCCGTTAATGTTTGTAAAAAAAAGGAAATGTTTAATTGGTTTTCCCGAGCCCAAACACCCTTTAACCTTACTGAATAATAATCGTTTTTAGATACTTTAGTTCTTAGCCTTAGCTCCACTCCTAGTTTAACGTTAGGTTCCTTAAGCTTTCGCTGTTAAGTTTAAACCGTAAACAAAGTGTTTTTTGTAGTTCTTTTGTACATTAAGCTTACCACATAGATATACTCTATTCGTAATGTGTGTGCGTTGAAGGCGTTGTATTTTTTTAAGCTCTTAAACCTATGCAACCGAAGGCCGAGAGGCAGGAAGGACAATAAACAAAGTGTGCTATATCGAAGAGAGGAGAGAAAGTGTCGCAAATAAATGTGAAATCACAGCTAAAGTAAATCTCCTTGCCAAGATGTTCTATTATTTCTTAAACTGTTTCGGATTCCGGGGGGCAGGGCTCTCTGATGAGCGATTATACCGGCCATCATCATTATCACCTCCACGATGGCGTGTGCAGCGAGCTGCGCATAATAATGACAGCGGATAGCCATCGGTTAACGGTGAAGCTAACGACGATAAGCGGCGCCCGATAATGAAACATTAAACCAGAAACGACAGAGAGAGAGACCACGAACCCATCCATCGGTAGCCATTGCCGGCCATAAATCTGCCGGCGGCAGTTTACTGGCAAAAGCTTTTGGCTTCGGACCGTTTTGCGGCATACTTTCGGGCCTCAACGGGAAATGGCCCTTATACACTATACCTTGGAGCAACTGGATCTGTACCTGAAGTGGTCCTTGGTCAAGCATGGCGAGTCCACCGAGAGTCCCACGACTGCTCGTTATCCTGGCGTCTTTGTCGGCGATCTTAGCCAGCTGAATAGCTTCAAGCGGAATGCCTTCTCTGCGGTGGTGGGCACTTTATTTGTTCTGGCTTTCACCGGGAATCTGGGTACTTTGTATGTCAACACCCGAAGGAAGCTGCGTCCCTTCTTCCGGGCTTGTCTGATATCCTTAGCCTGCAGTGACCTGGTCTCCACTGTCTTCTGCACGGTGTCCTACATGGCGCAGTTCCAGGCGGAGTATCTACAGCTTTGGGTGAGCGGAATTACGGATTAGCTAGCTCCTCTTTGGGAATTCCTAGAGAATTCCCTTTTGATATTTAAACAAGGTTTACAAGAATATATCCCTTAGACAATTGGTGGCTTCATGTGCAAGTTTGTGCCTTTTATTACCACCACTTCGGTGCTGTCCGGCAGCCTGACTCTGGTGGCCATTGCCCTCGATCGCTACTTGGCCGTCATGCGACCCGTGCTGGGCTTCTGGAATCCCGACTATCGCTTCAGCACCCTCAGCATGTTGCTCGTTTGGGCCTGCTCCATAGGAGCCTCGGGACCTCTACTAGGAATCTACGATTACCGCTGGATCTATCTACTAGAGGTGGAAAGCGACCAGGCTGAGGAGGAGCCAACCAACACGGCTACAGTTGAGCCGGAGGAGCTGGTGGTTACCGAACTGGAGCTGGTCCATATGTGCCTGGCGGGGGACGTAAGTGCGGGGAGCGGATAGATTATCGGCGCTAATACAGAGCGATTAAGGCGGACAGTTGACAGTTGTTGAATCAATGTTCGGCTTATCTTATCGCCGCCGCCGCTGTGTGTGAATAAACTTATGCAATTCTATTAATATTCTGTTTTCCAGCACGATGTCGGACTCTACTACGTCATACTCTTCACCCTGATTTTTCTGCCCTGCATTGTATCGTTCTTGTGGCTAAATGCCACAATAGCCAGGCAGTTGTGGCTGCGCAGGCACTACCACCAGGAGCAGCACGTCCAACGGCAGGAACCCAAGGAGGGTCAGTTCAAGTCCTTGGGTTCGTCGGGCAATGGGGAGCTCCTGATGCCCTCCACTTTGGTTAGTGCCGTGGGAGTGGCCCTGCCCTTTGCTCTGGAAAAGGCAGGTCCGCTGCCTCCAACAAATCCGCCTCTTCGGGCGGAACCTGTGCGAAAGACCACGGCAGCAGCCTTGGCCAGGGAGGCCAGACATCGAAAGATGGTGGTTGTGGTCCTGCTGATGATGGCCGTCTTCATTTGCCTGCGTCTGCCAGCCTGGGTGTTCCTGATCATGCGACTCTATGGCACCTATTCGCAGCCCGTCGACTGGTTGCTCTACTTCAGTTTCGGCATCCTCAACCTGTTCAGTTGTGCCTTGAATCCCATTTTCTACACCTTCCTCACCCAGACCATACGCACCGTGTCGCTGATGAAGCAGAAAATCCGTGGATTCTTTGCCTGCAGCAATGGCAGGCCGCAGGATGCAGCCATGCCGCAGGATCAGGTGAACAGGAGCAGGTGTTGCTGTGGCCTGAGGGCGCCCACCTTTAGCTGGCGCTGCTACCACGCCAGGGAGAAGCAAGGAGTAGCAACCACCATTGAGATAAAGGATTCGGAGTTGCAGCTGCCTGGCCAGCCCTCGGGTGAAGTGCAGCAGCAGCAGCAGCAGGAACCGAGTGGCCTGCGGCGCTTCAGCTTCCTCAGCTTCAAGCGTGAGGTGTTCACCATTTACAAGCAGTGCGATGACTCGTCGAGTGCGTCAATCGAGTCCTCCGCCTGATAGCCGGAGCCAAAGCCGGAGCCATAATGGCCATAAATCACCCCGAGTGCAGTTGTCGGATACGGGGGGGCCAACGGTTAGCAGAACTTGATTGATGGATCTATCTACTCCTCCTCCTGCACGCACTCCACCGCTTCCAATCAAATCCACAGTCCGCAAAAAAACAGTTTGTCATGGCGGGCATATCACCTATCGCATATAAGCGCACATATTATGTACCTCATTAAACGTGTAAATATAAAGAATCAAGAAATAAACAGAAATTTGGGTGTTGGGAGCCACTAAGCATTAAAGCAAAAGCAAAAGCTATATGAAAAGAGGGCTTAAGTCATTAACACGGGCATATCAAGACCACTTTTAGGCAGGGTTTTATGCTATTAAAGTAATTATAATAAAAAAAAACTAAAACTAGAAGAGCTCAGCAATGATTTAAACAATGGTATTATTTAAACAATATTACTTGACATTGAATTAGGGCTAAATGCAATTATTAATTAATCATTAATGAGGCCCTTTAATGGAGGTATTTATGATAAGTATATACATATAGAAATATACTTGAAAAAATTCTTTTACACAGCGTACTATTCTATTTTTGTTATTATTGTA
>JAEIIH010021006.1:0-29904 GCA_018904745.1 Drosophila orosa | reverse complement strand
TGGCATTGGAACTTAAAAGAAAAAGGCATTCAATAAAGAGAGAAGCCAAAAGCTATTCATTTCAAGTTGGTTGAAGCATGACAAATATTAGCTCAGTTAAATAGTTTTCCTTCATCACTTCACTTTGCTCCATGGTTATTGTTTTTATTTTTATTTACTGTTTGGCTGCCTTTTAAAGCGCTCCATTTAATTGAGACACAGAAACAAACAGCAATGTGGCATAAACACCGCAGGCTGGCATGCAAAAATTTGTTTTCTTTTTATTGTTTTTGTTAGCCCGATGCTGGAGCTGCTATGGCTATGGCCATTTCCACTGGCTGGGCGTTCATGTATAAATGATTTGAAATTAATTACATGTAACATGTTACGGGTTCTCCCTCATGCATTTGCACATCTGCCCATCTGCTTTATTCCAGTTTGTTGTTGAAACAACGAAAAAAAGCAAGCTTTCCGTTTTATCGTTGTCAAAGGTGGCCGCCCAGTCGGTCGGTCAATTGGCGGTGGTGTGTGGAGGCGGTATATAAAATATATATAAAGTATACGGCGAAACAAGATGTGCGAGGACTGCTGCACAGATTTATGGTACGCAATTAACAATGCCGGCCATTAAGCGCAACTATAACTAAAGCTACAACCGACAACCGACAACTACAATTGCATATCGGTGTACGACGAGTGCGTCCAACATTTATGGCATACTTTTATGGGGAAACAAACAGACTTTTATTCGCATTCGCAGCCACACACGAGCACGGGCACCACGCACACATGCACACGGGCAGCTTAAATGTTTTTGAATTTAAACTTATAATTAAAAAACTTTTCTTCTCCGCTAGCCGTCACATTGTTAGCCCTTTAATTGGCTCTTTGTTACACTGGTTGTCCGCTCATCGCTCGCTTCCTGCTGCCCGATCCCTGCTCCACTTTTCCCCACTCTATTTTTGTTTTGGGCGCAACGGCATTAAATCTTTAATATGTAAATGGAATGTTAAACATTGAAATGAACTTGCGTTAAGTTGCATAATTACATTTCGCAATAAACGTCGGACCCGCACCATATAATTGAGTGCCCGCCTCGGCCGTCCATTTGGATAGTGCTCTGGCCCGGGCTGGGCATCCGGCATATACTATTTATTATTTATTGTAAATATACCCATAAAAAGCACAATGCAGCCGGGCTGACTACATGCAGGGAGAGTGCGAGTTGGAATGGCATCTGAGGTAAAATAATGGCAACTACCTTTTGCACTTTGACATATGACAACGGTTACGCTCGCTGCATGCTGTGCATAGCACTCTCGATGATATTGTGCATAAAAAATTATTACAACGCCCGATATCCCTTGTAAGGCTGGATTTTAAAGGAGTAAAAATGCCTATATCTGTGTTATATTTAGCCTTCAGCCATTTGTTGTCTTGTTAGTTGCGAAATTTATCTTCGTTTACCTCTGACTTTAATTAACCACTGCCACTTAAATAAAGACAGTAATGGCAGAACAATAACAACAATAGCATCCATAATGGAGGCAGCCGGGGGAAGCCTTTACTTCCATAAACATGAAAAAACCAGAGGGCACCACCGCATATGGCACATAAAAATGCCGGAAATTCCGTACAAAAACTAATAACCAAACGGAAATGCAAAAATGCCAACATATATACATGCATACGTATTTAAAACGAAACAGAGAAAAATTAAATAATATACGGCAGCATAAAAACCTTCGCCGAGCAGAAAAGGGCCAGCAGAAACGATGGAAAAAGACCTGCACTGGATCTGACACTATAACGAAGGTAACGACCATAAAGCAAAGGACATTTAATGTTTAACTGACAGTGGAAAAAAGAAATGTAATTAATTTCATATGCGAGTCAAATATTTTCAGTTACAGCCGGCTCGTAGATGTGTGACTGTGAACGGTTCTCAGCAGAGAGCTCTCTGTAAGTTAACCCGGTGCTTCATTTAATAAATATATATACATGGATTTATATAGATATTTCAAACTTTTTGCATGGAACGCGAGTATGGATAATTCCATTTTGGTCCGTACCGTACGCGTTTCAATTTCTGTTTGACATCTATTAACATTTTTCTTGTTGGTGTATTATTGTTTGAACCCTTGGCCGACCAAGGGTGGGGTTCCGTTTTTTGCTTCGCTTTTTTTTTTAATGGCCGGACATTTACATAATTAAATTTATAGACCTTATTGGTAGTAGCATGCTTTTAGCTTTATTAATTTTGTGCCCAATTTCGGTTGCATATGTCAGGGGAAATGACTGTGAACACACAGCGAGATACTCGGAGCCCATGAGTTTGAGGTGGCGGCGGTTGGGTCTGCTTCCTGTTTGCTAGCCAACAACATATGCCAGTTGTGGGTTGTTTATTAATTATATTTGTTTGCATATGTGCGGGAGCTTCTGTTTGCGTGGACGCATGTGTGCAGCTCATTTAATCAATTTACCTGTACTTTCTGTTGTTGGTTGGCTCAGAGAAACGGAGATAATTTAATTAGAAATAATAGATTTTGACCATATTAATGATTTTTAACCTATATTTGCAAATTTGTAATTTGAACAAATAAGTTTATTCTAAATTTAAAGGAATTATGATTCGGGTAATAGAAGTTTGTGGCAGCTGTAGAGTCTCTATGGCAGCTATAGAGCCTTCTCCTCTGCCAGAGTATGTGCTCTCACAATATTTTGTAAAATAAAGCGTAGCTCCAGAAATCCGTGCTGGCCAAGAAAAAGACAAACAATTAATGAAAGTCCACTAATTAAGACCGAAGTACATGGCTGCTGAAGCACTCGTGCGTGAGGGCGTGTCCGAAAGACAGAGGCTGTCGCTATGACAAGTGCAGAAGCCAATGAAGACGAGTTTTGGATTCCATCATCATCATCATCGTCATCATGATTAGCAAGTGCATTCTTAATTGCTTTCAAAGGGAGCTACAAGTTTTTTAGTCGTTCTGCTGCTTGGGCTTATTATCTGCGTATAAAGCAAATGCTTAAAGCTTCACAGATAAGTTTATAATTATGCTGATTGCGGCGGCAGTGGCGTTGACGTTGATGAGTAGAGCGAAAAGTTTTCAGAGAAATCGTTTTGCAGGGCTTGTTGTTAGGCGCGTTTGCTGGGCTCGGATTTTAGGCCAGAAATATATCGGTTAGCCGCATTTCCACTTCTGCCATAGATATGCAAATGTAATTAGTTGCATGCCAGGATGCCGGGATGCCGGGACATGGACAGGGATGCAACCATGGACTGCAAGCACAGGATACGGACAGCAGCCAACTGTGAAACGCCACACGGCGCTCTTGACGCTTGGCGCCTTGTAAAATGTTAGCGTAACGAAACAATTTATTGCGAAAATAGAATTAAAACCACAAAAGCAAAACATGCCAACAAAAAGACCAGCAAAAAAATGGCATCAGAAAAAAGAAAGGAAACGGTGAAAAGAGAGCTAAACGATAAAAAAAAGCATACTATTCAAAAGGCAGGACCTACTGTAAAAAAAGAGTGGGACGCAAAGAAAGAGCAGCCGGCTAAACCAAGATTTATATGCAGGAAAAAATGTTCGTGCGAGTTTGGTGGAGGCAAACAATACCTAATAGTTTCACTGAATATTAACAATAAAAATATTAAAAGTTAAACTAATACATTTTGATATCAAAATTAAATAAAAATGTATAGCATATTGGCTAAAAAATAATGACTTTTAATATTTGCAGTTTGAATATCGATCTGTCTTAAATCCCATATCGCATTGGCTACAAAATGACAACCATTGTAAAAGGTAATGCATAATTTACAATTACCATGTTGTATAAAAGGACCATACCTTTACTTACATACCTGTGGTTACAGGGTATGCACACACAAAGCAACATCAAGATGAAAAAGAATGAAGTGGCCACCATCTGCGGAGTTGGAGTTGGGCGTCAGCTAACAAAAAATGTGCATAGATTTGGCCACAATGCCTGGAACGCGGCAGGAACTCTCCAGAGCGAGAACAACGAAGAAGGACGATGCATATAAATTTGTAATTCTTGATGCAACCGCAACGTTTATTAATTTAAAATTCAATTTCAAAGTGGTCAAGACTTCCCATAAAACGTGGCTATTCGAGAGAGTACATATCACCTCCGGTCAAACGAAGCACGTCCCTCAGTGGGCGGAAGGAAGGAATCGATGTTACTCGTATTAATGTTCTGGCAATTAGAGCGATCTAATTGTTTTTTTAGCAGAGTCCGTCTTCAACAAATGCGGAGGAAATTATTCATGAACTGGACATTTATTCAGTGGAATGCACTATTCAAGTTTCGAATGCTGACGATTTAACACGCTCCCTGAATTTATTGCCTATTGAAAAGGTGCACTTATATTGAGAGAAATAGTTAGATGTGCTACATCGATAAAAATAAAAACGCCTAGTAACGCAATATCGTTACATCAAAATTAAAAATATTTATATTATTATCCGATAAATTTTATATTTATTTTCAACAGAATATCGATTTATCGCGCATATATCGCAACGTTAAAATATCGATTAAATTAAAACGAATCTTTGTTAACTGCCAATTTATCTTGATACATGTGAACTATAGAGATTTAGTAATCTCTCACTTAAATATTATGAGGTTAGAATTAGTTCTATCCCAAAAAACCCCTATTATAGTTTCGAAATTTGTAATTTATCCTTGACCTAGCCCTTGTATTGCTAAATATAATTAACCTAATGCGAATTATCACTCTTACGATTGCCAAAGTCCAAAGCCTTCTCTAGGGAACAATGTAAGAAGGAAGGGTCGCCGTAAAAAAGACAGAATTAAGAAACGTTGGACGAACAAGTAGGGGATAAGCGAAAAGGAAAAACTATGCAGAACATTAAACACAACTGACAGCTCAACATACGTCACGTGGCGATGTCGTAAAGTTTCTGACGATGTTGCAGCCGCAGTTCGTGGGGGACGTAGGACACAGGACGAAACAGGGGGCTGGGGGATTGAGGATTGGGGCTTCCTGCGAGATTCCAGACAGCGGCAACAACAATGCGGCGCAGCAGCGACACGCTCACACCAACAGACACACATGCACAGCACATCGATGACTCCGGGGCATTTTTAATGGAAACTCGTTTTTGAGGTTAATTGTAAGCAAAAGATGTCTGGTGGATGGTGGCTTCTGGGTCTTGCTGGGCTGCCCTGGCACGAAGCCCTTGTTCTGGCCCCATCCACAGGCAAATGCAGTCACATGGGAGAGGGAGGGAAGGCCGGGCCACTCTCTCGGCTAGTAACGTTCATTGTATGCGGAAAATTATGAAAAGCACCGTCGACCTGGTGGGCCGTTGTGCAATGAAGGAGCTCACACATGCTGCCATAGAACTATATAGCACACAAGCACCAGCAGCTGCGGTTAATGCTCTGCGCTGCATTTAATAATGAGCGGAAGGACTTTAAACGCCTTTTCTTTGGCCAGACGCCCTGAGCATTCGAGGAAGTGCGTACATAAGTAACAACTGAGAGTCCAGTCAACTGAATATGGTTTTATTTATAATCATAAATTATAGTATATTATTTGCACCTGTAGAAACTATTCTAGTACAGCCATAAGATTTTGATGGGAATCAAACCTTTTTCATTTATATATAAATATAAAATAAGAAAGGGAAATAGCTGTAGGAAAATTGCTTCTAACTATATTCGCTTATCCAATTTGTAAAACCTGCAAGGGTATGAAACTATAAGCAAGCTTTAATATTTATATTTAGTTAGTTTACACATAGACTTAAATCTATTCGACAAACTTGATCGATATATTTTCCCTACTAAATAGCTAAATAAAAACTGTAAGTCGGCATATTTTTGGAGCTCAACTTCATGCTTAAGCACCATTTTGCAGGGCATAAAGAAACCCTATTTAAGGCAGAGCCACTGCGCAAAGGACCCCGCGAGCCCAACATCATCATTTGCCGCTGAGCAGTCAAATTCCACTAAGAACTTCCGTTTCTTGATGTTTACCCTTAACCGAAATGCTTTAATTATCCTTGGCGCACACACAAATTCAAGTACAGCCCCAAACTTATTGCCGGCGCCTGGCAAGGGCAAGAAGGGTGCTTAACATTTTTCCGCTGCCTTGGCATAAATGGCTTAATCGTCGCCTTCAGCGACACTAGGAGAAATTCCATTTGCAATTACTTTAATTACGGAGCGGCAGATTTATTGGCTGGCGAATGGCAGAAATATTTTCTCGGGTGCCCCGAAAGTATGCAGGGTTATGATACTAGAAAATTGTTTGCATTTATTTCAAGTCGTACGATGACAACGAAGCCGCACACAGATTCCGTTGGTCCTTGGGCCTTGGTCCTCGTCCCCTATTTTCGCACACTCTGCATACCGAGAAAATGCGTTGTTTATAAAAATGACAGACACTTCTATTTCGCTTTGGTCCGCCGTATACAGTATACACTCTTGTGTTTGTTGGGGGCAGATGTCCCGATGCCCGAAGCCGAGCAGGCGATGTGAAAAATGGTAATGTGTGCGCGTCACGTCGCAGACTCTCTGCGAGCTTGTAGCACATACCACACTAGATTAAATTATAATCGAGCGACGAATGGGCCCAGAACTTGGCCAGATTTGTGTGCAATTGACTGTGTAAGTGTTGCTTGCGCTGCCAGCATACCTCAAGTTGTTCTCCCCTCGTCGCGTTCTTTTTAATGAAATGTCACTCATTCGGTGAGATCATTTTTCATCACAAGACAACAACAACAACAGCAGCAGTGACTGATTAACTTTTAACAACCTTTGCCTTTGCATTAAAAAGAACGTTCGAATATTTTTATGCTTTGCCATTTTGGATAGGCGGCCATCGTAAATCATACAAGTCACAGCATAGTCCGTCTCCCCCCGGGCGACCTTTAACCCTTCCGGCCCGACTGCAAGAAGTTTGACATTTTGCGTTAGTTTATGTGATATTTCATATGTGATAAGCTAGTGACATTTGGATAGGTCTCGCATTTTAACCAAGTGGAGGATGGAGCAACTATTTCTTTTCGTCCCTTTTTTTGTGTTGACCAGCAGCAGGACGGTCAGTGTCAGTGTCAAAGGGCAGTAGTCGAGGCCTCCCCCCTTTGCATGCCTCATTGAGCAATTTCGGGTGGAGCGGAAAAAAGGTCGAGGAAACGGTTGAGCTAAGCTAAAATTATTTGAGCGGCAAGAATAAGTGATAAACTATGAGATGAAATGTCCGAAAAAAGTGTCAAATAAGAAATTTTAGGGTATTAAGTTAAGCACAATGTTTACAGGCTAAAGAAGGAAGCTTTTAGGGGGAGAGGAATAGAAGATAAAGTGGCTAAGAGCTGATAAGGCAAAAAAGGTTTCACCAAACAAATCGTGATCAATAAATAGAAAGACTTAAAGAGTAGTAAATACTACTTACTTTTATCAAGTTAAAGCTCTTTCTAGAACAAATTCTCTTTCACAATCCCCTTACTGACTGCTAGATCTTTAAAATCCTGACAAGTCCAAATAATTTTTCACTCCCGATTTTCAATTTTCGCTGGCTGATGAGACCCACTTCTCCCCGCACTGTTTGCAATTGTTTTACGCGATTTATGCCACATGTCAAATGCCTGACAAAGGATGACCCGCCTCCAATCCGTTCTCCTCTCGCCATCCTTAACCCAACTCCGGATGACAGATAAGTGAAAACTTTGTCTGCGTAACAAACACAGCAACCAGCAACCGGCAGCAGAAGTGGGAACCCAAAAAAACAACAACCAGGGGGATGGGGGCACCATTTTCACATGTTCGAAATTTTTGTTCAAGTCTTTTTTTTAACGGAGGGGGCAAGCTCAAAGCAAATGCAAAACTTTGTTACACATGTAATGAAAAAAATAAATAAATAAATAACGCACAGAGAAGTTGGGGGGCCGGTGGCGTGGCGTAGGTTAGGCGGGGGCGCCTGTGACAAGTCGAAGGTCTTTGTCTGTCTCCGCCACCGATAAGAGCGTGCTGCATGTACCAAACCCAAGCCCAGAAATACAGGCGATTGCTAAGCGCTAAGTGTCGCCAAAGCCACGCGCCCAAAGTTGAGATATCAAAAGGCAAAGCAAACAGAAACAAACAAATAAGCCAAACGAGGCGCTGGCTGGGGGAGGAACACAAAGCAAACGTAACGAAAACGTAAAAGAAACAAAGACATATCGTAAGTGGCATCGTATGTCAAGTCGTGTCAGACGCTCGTCAAGGTGTCCTGAACACCACCAACAACAACCACCACCATCCGCCATCCACAGCCAACCCACCACCCATCTCTTGTCATCTAATTTGCCTGCGAGGTGAACACACATCATGAAAAATGTTTGATTAAGTTGTAGGCATTTGACTGTTGAAGTGCAAAATATTTCAAGAGCATGAGCGGGGGAAAATGGGATTTTCCATTTCCATCCAACCGCCATTTCGAGTTCGCCGGAAATGTGTGAGTGTCGGGGAAATGCATTTATTATTTAGGAGACCAAAATATAACCGCATACCCGCTCGACAGCATCTCCGGCATTGTTTGGTGCTCTGTGGTTCCCGAAACAGAACCGTCTCCATCCCTAGCCCCATCACTAGCCGCTCCTCTCCCCCTCTGCAGCTGCTGCGCAACAAAGAGCCAATGCAGTTGGCAAACAAAGAACCCAACAGCCGCCGCTAAAGCCAACACACAAACAATAGCAGGGTCCGCAAAAGTATACTTTAAGAAATATTCTCTGTTCTTTTCGGCGAGGATGGAATGATAAACAAACTTTGCCAGCTTATGGGGACTAAAATTATGTATGTATGGCTGGTGAAAAAAAGAAAGGGGACTTTGCATCCCGAGTGTTTGTGGAGGCACATTCAACTTTCACAAAGAGGTTCCCAGTTGGGCTCTAATGACAGCCAGGATGGAATTAATGAAGTTGCGCAAAGAGAAAATCGAGTTAGAAAGCCATCAAGTAACAGATTATTTAATTGTATACTTGAAATCCGAAATAATGTTACTAATTACATTGTAAGTGCCGTGGCCCCACTATTTAATTTTTACAATTTAAATATTCCACTTCATACAACATACAATTTTAAAGTATAAAGATGAATTATGAAATATTTTCCGGAAATGCGAAGGATAAAATGTACAAAACAAAACAACTAATGTGCATACCAGTTTTTTTTTTATATAAATATCAATTCATGAAGCCTGGAACCAACTCTAAAGACAGCCCGTTAAAAAAAATTTACGGCGTTACGTATCTTATTCATTTGTATTGTCTTTAATTTGCTATTAAATTGGATCCCGTATGCATCGTCATTTGTCTTTTGCTGTTGTAAACATTCGTTTAAGTACTTCGGTCAACTAAATTCATAAATTCGCAATTTGCCAAAAATCGCAAACATTAATTCTGACAAATAAAAATACGTCTTGAATAAAACTTTTTATTAAACTAAGTCTACTATATTTTATATTAGTCTCTGTGATAAATACAAAATGTTTCTATAATAATTTACCAGCCACACTTGAAATCCAGAAGGCAATTAAACATGTAGCCATCATCTTCAGCTGTTTCTTGAACGGAGTTCATACATAAGAAAATATAGATAAATTCCAGCACCTTGACCTTTAAGCCACTGCAATGCGTCAAAGATGGTAGTTCGCCACCAGCACTAGGAATATTTTCCGTTCTAATAATCAACTCCCCTGTCCGACTGAACTTAAACGGAAGCCAAAGAATGGATACATATATCGCTAGTGAGTTTCCACCCCGAAAATAGCAATTTCACTTTTCATATATTTATGGCATTTTCGTTTTTCATCTGTCGGAGATGGGGAAGCCAATAAAAGTTCAATTTTTAAGTCGCATCCAATTTTATTTAACGTCATTATATTTGAAACTTTAATGCAACAAAAATAGAAGGGGCGAGAAAGGCAAGGATCTCGGCTGACTTGCACATGCTTGGCAGCGGCAGAGAAGTGGAAGTAAGTTGATTGGGAAGGGACAGCGAAGGGGAACGGAAGATATTGAGAATGCAAAGGCGGGCGGCTGTCATGTGAGATTCTGGGTCTGCTACCTACTGCTTCTGATGAATTTCAAATGCATTTTCCGCCATAATAAGATCTCTGTATTAGAGATGTACAAAAAAAAATCGATCGAAGGAAGAGTACGAACGTAGAAAATATATTGCCAACGTCAGTTCGCTTTCATGTATATTTCAAGCTGGCTAATCTCCAAATAAGGTCTCAGTAGCGTCCTTCGAAGCATTTGATAAACATATGTATGCAAGTACATACATATAAAATGTATTCTCATCGTCTCTAAGATTAAATGTATATTTTGCTAGGCTTCTATTACAGCTCTTTCTCTATGTAACTTTCTTCCCAGAAAATGCTTCTTTTACGTATAAAATGGCCACGCTCTATTGTTGTGGTTCTACTGCATTTTACTTCGGGCACGGCAGGAACCAAGTTGCTCAATTTAAAACGTCGACGATGCCTGATACTTACGTGGGTGATTCGCTCACACGCAACCATATTTCGCCAGCCGCACATTTATACATTAATATATATAGTGACGTACTTACATAATATTGTGGCGGGTTTTTGAAATATTTTAGCAATTTAGCTCGGCACTTTATGGCTTTTTGGCAGCACAAATCATATTAAGTGAAATGTGAGCGAGCGAGCATGTGGCTTGAACAACGCCACTGGTTCTTATGTTAAATTATAGCCATATGATGAAAGATATTTTATGCAGCTAAAGTGGAAATAGTATTCTGTATACCCTTGAAGGATTTAAAATTTTAACTGATATCTATATATCTTACGGGAAACCGCAAGCGAATTAAACATATTAATATTTTTGGCTTGGGTTCAAGTGTTTAGAATGAACTTACTAAAATCAGCAAATTGACTTTATTGTGAACACATTTCGGCTCTATCTTCCTGCCTTCGCTACCAAGTTCAGCACTTTGTCATATATTACACATACAGAGCCCTCAACTTGCCAGCACACACTCCTCATTGTATGGCTTTCAGTTTCCTCCTGCCGGGCACAGCTTGGCGCCGCATCTGCATTGCTGCAGGGCTATGAGAACCGGCTACTCCGCAGCGAATTTCGTCCATTTAAACTTTTCGCTACTGTAGAATTTTCATTATTAATATGACTTTTTAGGCAAACCGCAAAACGGTGCCAAGAGTTGGGATATGGCCGGGAACGGGAACGTGTACTCCAGTTAAGGCCAGTTAAACGCTGCCAGTGCATTGTCAATGTTTGCCTATGTGAGCACAGCGGGCGAGCCAAGGATGAAGTTTTCCCCAAAGCCCAGGACATGCCATTTGACTTTGCAACAAGTGCGGAAGAGCAGCGGCTCACTCTACTCCACTCCGCTCCAGTCCAGTCCAGTTCAGTCCACCGTTTTAATCAAGCCCCAACTAATGGTCCACCGAGGCTGGACTCGGACTCCGGACTCCGGACTCCGACTCGGTGGGCACAAAAAAGGGAATACAACAAGAAGCCAAACCAGCCAAAACCGTAACCAGGAAAGCCGCTTATTACTATAAAGTGAAATTAATGAATGCGCGCGCCTGCGAATCGCCAGAACGATGCCATCGCAGTCTCCTTTTTGGGCTGGCAATTAATGAAATTTATTTCCACCTCCACAAACCAGCGACGGCATATTGTTTTGCCGAGGATTGCCAGGAAGCAGCTACACAACAAAAAGGCAAAATTCTGCGCTTTTTTGAGGTGCCAAAATGGTTTGTGGCAGGGCAAATTTAAAAGCAAATTGTTTTTGGGTCTTGAGCTGCTTTGTTGCTTTGGTCGCCGCAAAGCGATGGCGTAGATTGGCTTCCAGATGATTTTATTGCAATTTGCAAAGGGGTAAGGCGGAGATATTTAATAGCCGTCTAGACAATGCCAGCGGAAACTTTAAATATTAATCATAATATACAAATTTTTTGGCCGGATTTAAGCATACAATTGAAGTTAAGGCTAGCATTCTTTCATACATACCATGGCAATTATATTAAAACATATTAAAAGCTACGCAAATATGCAGAAAGTTTAGCATCTTCCCCTTTTCATCTCATAACGTTTCCTTTTTCCCCATTTTGTTTCCCTTTTCGCGCGCTTTCACTGCAACACTTTTTGGTTTGCACTTTTTTTGTGTGATAAATCCCAGTGTAAAAATGTTCACACACACAGAAAGGCGTGGGAAAATAAGCGCCACCCAAAATGCCAATAAAGGCGCCCACATATGCAGAGGAGCAACGCGCAGGCACGTTTGAGTTTCACGTGAAAGCATTTTTAATCAAAATTCTCAACAGGCTAAAGCAGCGCGAGATCAGAAACACTTGCCACAGAGATGAACGTGTGCGTGTGTATATCCATGCCCCTGTTCCTCCGCGCTCCTTGCCACAAAAGCCGAAACACCCACGCAGAGGCCCTCGATAGATTGCACCTGCAACACCTGCAAGTAACGTGACTCTGTCTCCTCACCTCCCGGCCAACGAGCTCTATCGTGAGAAGGAGCTGGAGCAGGAGCAGGCGTGGTAAATGCAGTAAATCCCCGCGTTTGCCTTTGCCGTTTTCAAAACGCTGCCAAACAGAATTAAAAGCAACCGGTGAGGCGGAATCCTCGCACTTATTTTTTGACATGTTTGTTTTTTATGCAAATATCGAAATAAATATTAGTTTCGTGGTGGGAGCCACTGCTGCTGCCAGAGCTGCCAGTGCTGCTGCTTTAAGCGGATAAATTTCCCCCGCAGAAGGCGTGACTTCCCAGCATCCTTCTTATTTTTGTTTCGCTCTGTATGTATTTATGCTCGAAACGCTTAACCAACTGACTCCGTTAGTCGTAGCGATTTAGTGATAATGTGGCCTTCCCTCACTGTGCCCCCCATCCGCTGGCTGCTGAAATTTACTGTTTACAATTTGTTGGCTGATTGCTTCTGTTCTCTGCACGCTTTGGCCAAATTTATTGCATGCGATAATTTTCGGCTTTTTTTTTCCAAGGTTCTGCTCTAGGTCTTGTGTTTGGGTTTGGTATTAGTGTATTTATTATTATGCTATCTTCCACTCGCTGTCTGCATTATTATTTTCCTATTACGCACCCTTCCTTCTGGCCAAACACTGAGTCCGTTTGGCCAGTTTGCTGCTGCTGCTGCTGCTCATGGCTGTGTGACTTTGTTATCTGTCGGATGGCGGTCAAGTTTTCGGTGGAGTCTCTGGATGAATGTTTGGGGATTTCCCTCATTCCACAATGGAATGCAACATTTTAATTAAGTGTCAAAGGAACTGCTTACTTGTATAATGCATACTTTAAGTTGCGCCAATTTATTCGGTTTATCTGTTTCTATTTTCGATAATAGAAGCTCCCTGTTCCCGTTTACACCCTCTACTGATGACTTCCAGGTGTTTGGCAGACATTTTGTAAACGGAAAATAATTACGTACCCGGGGGGTCTGGGTGGAAAATTTATGTACGCGGCGTATGAGTAATGTGCACTACTTTATCCCAGAGTCTACGAGTTAGAGCTCCAACTTATAATTTACTACTGTCTGCCAGCTATTTTAGCTTGTTTATTATTGATGTTGTTGTTGTTGTTGTTTGTGTTGTTGTTCGGGCTTTAGCTAGTTGTTTGTTGGTTGTTTATGAGGCCGCCAAAGGGAACCACAAAGTGTGTGAAAAGTGCACGTAGGCCAGGTGAATGGGGGAAAAAGAACATATTTTCGTTGATATACTCTAGGACTCCCCCAGCTAACCCCCTACATCCGCATGGTCTTTTTATTCTGCCGGTGGCAACGTTTGCATTTTTAGTTGTTAATTATGCGAGTTGATTATGCTCTCTGTGCACTCTGGCGCCACGTAATTGGTGTGCATTTGATTTGTGGCAGGTTGTAACGCTCGCCGATAGACTCAAACGCCGGCCCATACGCGGGAAGTAATTAGTGTAGTTTAGCAAAGGACTAACAACCATGCAAGTGAAGGTAAAAGTTTTCCACAAGAGCCCAAAAGGCAGGCCAAGGTAAAGGTAACATGGCCAGACTTGGGGGAACATTTAAACAGCCAATTAGTGGTGCAACCTAAAAATGGTACAGCTTGGAGCTTGCCTATCGATTTATTAATGATTTTGAATTAAATATCAAAGCAAATTTCTTTAATAACAAGGGAAAGCCATTCTGATAATATAAAAATAAAAACGAGATGTGAAATCGAATACACTAGACTTCGAGTTAGCTAGAGCCATTCCCAGTATTTTAAAGGTAATTCAAAAGGTTTTATCTTAGAATCAATAACATATTGGCGAATACAAAGTATAGAAAATTAAACCCTCAACTAGCCTAATTTCTGGACTCTTCTTTAACAAAATCCAATTTATAATAATTATTAATTAATTTATTTTAAATATGTAATTAACTTCCTATTATACAAGCCAGGATACTCTCTTTGTTCAATATCCAAAATAACCCCTCTATCAACCCCTCTATCTTAGGTAACGATTTTCAGCTCTTGAAATACTTCAAGTCCCCTTAATTTCGCTTTAAATATGCTCAACAACTCACAGACCATCGATCAATATGCATATTGTATTGCGAGTTGATTTACCAAATAATTTGCTGCTTTAATCTCATTAAAAGTTATAACTTCTGGGCCTATCCTATCCCTTGCCCGCTCCGCTTCAAGTACCAATTGGGAGCAGAGCTTGTTTTTTATTGAACTTTTTGCTGTTTATAATTTGGCCAGTCAAAGAGTGGGGAAAATGAGAAGAAAATATATAAATACTTGGCCTGCTCTCTCAGTTTAAGCAAATTAGTTCAATTGCCAAGCTATCCAGGCCCATCCACCCCGCACAGCACAGACTTGATTAGGCTTAGAGAGCGAAAACTTTATCCTTTGCACAGTTGTAAATAAGCAAAAGTAAATTTTGGCAAGTAATTTAAGCCGCACAAACAAGCTGGCAAATAACTTTCGACCGCCACCCTCTCTGGGGCTTGGCGGTTTGGGCCCTGCGAAAGTTTACCATTTACGCCAACTTCTTTGCCCAGTTTTAATTCAAAATCAATGTATGAACTTAGTTGGCAATGCGACGCATACTAACCGAAACTTTTTGTGTCGCCCCAACACAACCCCTTCCGGTACTTCACATACTGGGAAAACAACTTTATTATTTTATGGAAGTAAATGTTGCTGTTTCAGATGTTCCCATCATTATGCTTTTATATATGCTGATGTCATTGCTTCACTTCCTTCGACACAACACTCTCTGAAGGGAAATACGTACATTTTCTACAATAAAAGCCTAAAACCTTAAACTGGATGCTAAAATTTAATAATCGAATTTCCCTCAGTGGAGTGGGGTTCAATTAGGAAGCCGCACTCAGCAGCTATAAATAACTGCAGACGTTGACGGCTTAGTCCCCAGCTCAGCATAGTAAGGAATCGCATGGCACTTACCTTCATAGATGGTTAAAGTTGCATCTGCGGAAACGGCATCGCCCACTCCGTTCTCAGCCACACACTCGTAGGGGGCATCGTCGCGTCCCGCCCGCACAGGCTCAATCCGGAGTATGGAAATCCCGCCGGGCTGCTCCAGAACCGTGTAACGAGATTGTGTGCCTGCAGAGCAAAATCACACAAATGCACACACACACGACAGAGTGTGTTGAACGCTCGGTTAAGTCGACTTACGAAGCCGGAGAAGCGAGAGTTCGGATGAAGAACTTACCCGAAACTTTTTTGCCATTCTTGCGCCACACTATCGATGGCGGCGGATCACCGCGGGCCGCACAATAGAAGCTGGCAACACCGCCCACTCGCACGCCCTGGTTCTGTGGCTTCCTGATGATCTCCGGGGGATCTGTGGAGGGTGGAAAAGAACAGGACAAACTAGTTATTGGTATATCAGAGTATATGTACTTAACGTTTCTAGTCAGATTTCTAATGCCACCTTTCTGATTGCGCTTCCTTTGTATACGGTGAAGGGCGTACTTTAGTGTCTTAGATCAGTTACATGCTTTTTTGAGTGAGTTTATTTTAGTTTAACAAGTTTTAACTCATTTATCCTGTTTACTTACAAGTAAATAGATTAAGGAAACAAAAGAGCTCCAAATACTAAGCCAGTGAGCTTGTGAACAACTTAGTTCTTTAATCTGGTGTTAAATACCAGGAATGCCACCATTTTGTATCTAGTATGAGCTCTGGATGCGAGTGTTTTCTTACACTCTTTTTACATATTTGTCACAATATGCTGTCAATACAACGTCGCATGTTGTTTGCCCACACAGATACTCATGCACACCCTCCAGGAACGTGCTTTGCACACATATAAATAATAACCAGGAGATACGCGACTGAGGAAATAGGGAAGCCAGCCAGGCGGCAGCACGGAAAACCAGATGTGTGGCATTAAAAATCTGACAAAAATCACGAAACGTTAAACAACAAAAAATATTGTCATGTGCATGCTGCATGCTGCTGCTGCTGCTGCTGCTGCTGCCTGCTCTCCGCTAGGCACACACTCCTGTCGACCCCAGCAAAGTAGTTTACCCAACATATCAATTCGATTTATGTATTTTTTTAAATACATTTTTTGATTGAAATTAAATATAGCAGCGCTCCGATTAAATTTTGGAGCGAATTGTACCTAAGACTCCTGCCTTACTTACGTGTCAGATATTGAATATATGGAATATCCGAATAATTTGCATCTGGAACGGGCATCAAGCCGGTTAATAAGGAGGTTATCAAACGCGCGCGCGATGGCATCGATTTCCGATCAACGCCAATTATGTGATATTACAGGATTTATTTTATATTATTCGTATCATTTTGTAAAGGGTTTATAATTTATTATAAATACTTAATTTATTATAAATACGATACAACTTAACTTAGCTTAAACTTTGCTTTACTTATACTTATACAAGACACATACAACTTATTTACCTTCTTTCAAATGACTAAGTGAACTCGTAGAGATATACTAATCAATATTGAGAACTGGGTAAAAACTGTCACAGAGAGCTACGGAAATAATTAAATTTGGCAGCTGCATTGTAAATAGAGGATAGGGGACAAATTTGGCGACTCTGTGCTCAGACTCCCTCCGCTCCATTGTACAATGTAAAAGTAGTCTAAATAATTTAAAGTTTTCAAAAAGGCAAGCATCCTCTGGCTACCGCTTTGTGGGCTCACAATTTTGGTTTCTGATGCCTGGTCATAATAAGAGAGAATTTGTTGTTGTTGCGGCAAAGTAAGTCTGTATCATTTGCAAAAGTTTTCGCTCAACTTCGGTGGAACAAATTTTCTGGCCATGCTCAAAGCGGATGGCAGTATATATTTGTACATTTTTTAACAGGAAAAGATTTAATAGAACGCACATACCAAATGCTTTGAGCTTCTCCTCTGAAATAATTAGTAATTTCCATTGTCTGATTTTTAAATTTTATCATTTTATGGCACCATGCCACCTGCCAAATCGGTTGCTCTGTCTCACTGAAAGAGGTTCGGGGCAAAAGACGCTTTTCCTGGCTCCAAGATGATTTTCCAGCGACGAGCTTGCTGGATTTGCAAAGCACTTGAAAGCATTTTACGCTTACGTTAACAGTTTTTATAGCTCAAGTAGGGAGCAGCCGTGGAATCAGCAATAAGCATATTGGTTTTTGTGGCTGTAATGAGCTTTGAGAGTATTTCCCCCCCAATGTCTCCATCGCGGCCCTGCCAACTCCAATTCTCGGTAAATATTTTTTTTTGCATTTGTAAAGTTTTGTGTTTGCTTAAACAATTTGATGGCATGGCAATGGCTGAAGGCAGACTTGAAAAAAAACACGCACAGACAGACAGCATTCAAGACACTTCCGTGCCGATTCATAAAAAGCGTATCATTAAGGCCATAAAACAGGGATTGCTGGATTTCTGTTTATTTGCCGGATTGTGCTCGTGTTGGTCTTAGGCGAAATACAGAGATAAAATTTAAATAAATTTAATTATGTTTGAGCAATCTGGGCTGATACTTGGCGGTTTTATTCCCTGTTACCAAGATTAAAGGAATAGCAAATGTAGCAAATTTGTAGTTAGCATAGACACACAGCCCCAGGGCCTGTGAAGAGTGGAAGAATCTGGGCAGCAGTCGAGTTTCGTTCGCTGCCACCTTTTTGCTGATTTTTCATTTCGTGCGTTCCGGGAGGTGAGCTGGGTTGTTAAAAAATGAGAATGACTGGCAACGCAGTCTGCATTGAGCAAACAATTTCGTTGTTGATATGTGCAAATTGATTTGAGCGTTTGAAATGTGTAGTTATAGATACACATTCCCTCGCTTCTGCACCACCACGATCCCCAAAACCCTCACGCCCACAAATACTAAAAATTCTAGCAATTTATATGGAAATTAATGCTACATTTTTTGCCAAAGCCTCTAAAAAAAAGGCGGAAAAAAGGAACTTCCATATAAAATTCTAATTGATTTTATGAAAAAGTATTTTACGAACATTTGGCCCCATCGGGAGTGCATATAAATCGAACTGCAATAACTATTTAAGATAGACCGAGAATGGAGTGTGTAAATTGCCAGAGGAAGTGATAATAGGTCAAGTGGATATATACCATTGAAATTGAATATATACCATTGAAAGAAGCTCTTTCTAAAATATTTTCAATAAAAGCAATTTGAAGTTAGAAAACTAATACTTAATCCAACTCAATTCAGTTTATAAATAGTTCTTTTGATTACAATTTTAAAAAAAGGCTTTAAACGTAAGAAAGAGACAAATCGATCTAACAGCTTATAACGAAAAGGTTTTTTTTACCTTTTATAAAGAATTATATGACATTTACAATTTTTCTTTAATAAAAATAACATATTTAAGGTATCCACTACTCCATTTCGAATTTCCAAGCACAGATGTAAGTATCTAAACTTGAATATTGACTCTTTTTGCAAACGAAAAGCTAAATTAGGGCAAATGTATAATACTCCTCCATGGCACCGCGGGGGAATTGTTTTTTCCTTTCCTTTCTTCTTTTTTTTTGTAACCCCTTTTAAATTATACCCATAACTTTTTACCCCATTTTCCAATATGCCAAAATGCTCATAAAAATTGACCCCGTGTGGCATTCACAGAAAAATGGAATGTGCCTCAATCTCCACGTCCGCATGCCTGTGTATGGATACGTACACGTATCCATACATACATATGTGTATAAAATCAGCATATGCTGGAGCGGATCGTAAAGTCTGCAGCTGGGTTTTATGACCCCAGCCCTAGTTAGGGAAAACTTCAAAGTTAGGCCTGCTGCCTGCGTTCTGGCAATTTATGCTCCAAGCCAGAATTTAGCCCGTATCGAGAGTACGACTTTTTAATAAGTGCAAAGTGCGAGGGTATCATTTTACGGGCAAGGGGTTCGGGTTGGGGTTCGGATACGGTTCAGGTTCGGTTCAGGTTTGAAGCGCCTTAAGTCGCAAATAGTCATAAGATGCTCCCGGGTAAGGATGAGCTGCTAAGCTGCTTTCCCGCCTCTATGGACTCCACGGGCATGTGTACGGGTCTGTGTCTGTATGTCGGCGACAAATCATTTGGCCGGAGCAGGAGCAGCAGCAGCAACAACAGAAAGTTGCCCCCGAAACGAATGAGAGAAGAAGATGAGCCGAACGGGTCGTTTCCACTGACTGACAGCTGCAATTCACCTGTCAGCATCAGAAGCGTTTTCGTTTCGTCCCGTTTCGTTCTACTGAATTGCATTGAAATACGATGCTAAATTTAACGATTCATTGCATTTCCCACATTGCCCTGCCACCTCTCATCTGCTCAGCAAATTGCAACTCTGTGTGTATGGCACAACCTCTTGGCCCCCCGGTCGTCGTGTTGTATTTTTAATGCCGCAACTTTGGCAAAGGATTGCTAAATCTGCTGAGTCTAAGAAACAGACTGCCGTCTCGGCTCCACTCCACTCCACTCCGCTTCCCCGTCCTCACAGGAGCTGCGAGCTGCTACAAATAAAATACTTATAAAAGCGCAGCATAGTTTTACACTGGAGGATTTTTATGGCCCGCTCCCGGCGCCCTCCTCTGAGCTGTTGCGTATGCAACTAAATTTTAATGTTACTTGAAAGAGTAATAAAAATAAACTTTACGCTAGTTGAGAAACACGGAACAAAAAGCAGCCAGCGATTATTACCAACAACTCCATCGGCAAGTATGCAGTGAGAAATTTTAATTAAATTGCTAAAGTAATCGTATTTCTTGGCCTGTGAAAATGCTGCCAAGGTCTCGGCAAAGTGTCAACGGAATCGCATTACACAATTCATCATGTAATCGATAACAACAAAATAGGAAACTTTTTGGATCAGGTTTTAGATGGCCTATCCCGAAGTCCCGGTAGGTCAGGCATATAAATGATGCGGGCCAAGAAGTCGGCATTTATGTCATTAATCAAAATTAAAAGAGTGTTTCTGGGTTTGAACAGAGCGTAAAGGTGATAAAGTGTATATAATTTGAAAGGATTTTCAATTTAACATTGATATAAGGGAATGAAGTAAAGGTAATATTATTCTAAATTAAATTCAAGATATATTTTTAGTTACGAAAAATTATAATAGCAATGGTTTGAGCCCATAATCAGACATTTTTAATACACAGATACCTGTGATTATTTATGTGTATAACTAAGTGATTTTATATTGGCTTGAATCGGAGTTAATTATTCACCGAATGTCAATTAGGGACGGTACCGTCCTCTTCAATTACTAGGTGCTGTCAGCAGCTGTGTTGATTACATTTCAAATATACATATATCCCGACTTAACCCACTTAACTCTTTATTTGGGCTAAGCCAACTTTTGCCAACAACTTTTAGTCCATAACTTGTAGCCACGTCTCAGTGCCAATGCAAAAAACCGACTTGGCAAGCTCTGCATTAAATGCCCTCAAAGTTCGCCAGACACACAGACACACGTTTATGAATGCATTAAACTGAATAATCTAACCAACTGGTAAGGCAAACTAAAAATCCCAACAACCATTTACGACCAATGCCAACAAAAAATACGAACAATTTTCCATGACATTTTAATATAATTAGTTTTTGCTTCTAGCCTAATGTAAACTTGTGGCCAAAAAATTGTCAACACGTGCGAAGAGGGTCGAGAAACAGGGGGAAGTATAGAGAAATTCGCCTCGAGTCCTGGCGCATACAGGCTACGGCAAAGTTGACTTGACTGGCCTGCGGTTTTGCTGGATGGAAAAACTATTTGAGTCTCGGCAGAGGAAATTTCATGGACTACAGAATATTTGATGTTGGAATTTCTCACTGCCCTTACTCCATTAAATAGGGATTTGTTGTGTTTCGGCAGCCTCAAATGCCCCAATATATCTGTGTGTTTTTTCTTTTTAAAGGAAAGCCAGTCAAAGACGTTCGACCACATGGCAACACTCATTATTTCTATGCGGGATTATCTAGTAAGCCGGCCCAGCTTAAAATGCCGCAAACTTTATGAGACGCAACACACGTGTGGCGGCGAGGCACACTAAGATGTCGGGTCCCCCACTTTTGGTCTTTGCTAAATCCTGCGTTTTCCCTTCGAATAGGCCTTAGCAATTTATGATTGCCAGCGACCAGGACAAATGACAAAAAAAATACACAAAGGCAAGAACAAGAAGGACAATGATGATGACAAGATAAAGGAATTTTCGGCAGAAAACCTGGCAATTTCATAAACCGTCCGAACACTTGCCAAATTGCCAGGAGAAGGACAGAAATCACCAAAGCCTGAATTGATCCCCAAATCTAGGGGGATATTTTTGAATGTTTCGAAATTGTAGGGCCATCTGAACAATGTACTTTGTATGTAATTGGGCTCAAACGGACAATATTACAATCTAAAATCATTGAATCTTAAATTTCCATTTTTTTCTGTTTAATTATTCTCTTGAAAAAGAATTCTAGTCAAAAATATCGAATTAAAGAGGGAAACCACACTGCTACCTGCCAATAGCGAGTCAATCTCAGTTTTCCCTTCTTTTTCAGCACGTACACGCCCTGGTAGGCGTGCTTTCATATTTTATTGAGCTTGTCATAATATTTATGAAATGTATTAGACGAATACATACATATAGAGGAGGATGTCCATCTTCCACCGAGACAGAACTAAAGCTCAAGTGTCAACCACCGAATGCTTCACTGCGTGTCTGAAGGTGAGAGCGACAGGGACAATGCAAAAAGTTTTGCGGCGAGAAGTGCAGGATAAAGTTTTATTATTATTAGCATGGCTTTTGGCTTTCATTAGTTTCAACTTTTGACAGAAATTATATTGAGTATACACACTCCGTCACAGATATATGTACATACAAACATATTGATGATGATGATCATGATGGACAAAAAGTTTCCGGGCAACCACAAAGTTTCTTTTCCATTTTTGCTGTTTTGTTTAATTTGCGTTATTTATAAGCTGCCAAAAAAGGACCTGCCAGATGGTCAGCCAGCCCCTGGAAATTAAATGAGCCAGCCGAAAAACTTGTCTAGCACTTGAAGTTGGTTCAACACACGCATTAAGTCGGCGGCGCCCATAAGTAGACAACAACAGCAACAATGCCTGCCAGCCAAATGTGCAAAACAGTAAATGGCGAAGAACAAACAGCAACACTTAAGTCAGCTTCCAACGAAAACAATGCAAAGTAAGCCCAAGACCAAGACCAGGACCAAGACCAAGCCCAAGGTAGTCGTGCCATCTCGCCTCCGGCTGATAGCTTTTAAGGGCGCTCTACACGTGGCTAACGCGGAGTGGCAAACGAGAAACGTAAGTCTGAAGTTTGAGATTTGCTGGCATTTTAAATGCCTGCGAAATCCGCAATGTCATACCTTGATAAATAGCTGAAATTACTTTTGCAAAGATTTCTGAAGCTCGCCAGCCACTTGGAAAAAAAAAGTTCCTTGGCACATTAAGCCATCGTCAACTTGAAGAACTAAAATACATTATCAAAATAATGTATTCACCCCAGGAACACTCTTAATGAAACCTAAAACTGACTTTGTAGTACAATTAAAGGGTGTTGGTATTTTGACCAAGGCATCTCCGACCCAATAAAGCCTACATTTTTTAAATCTACATTACCAGCCGAGTTGAGTTAGCCGTCAGTCTGTCGCTCTGTTTTCTAGCTATCAACTATTTCTTATATTTGAAAAATAGGTTCAAATGACCTTAACTTCATTGCTTTCAAAGATTACATTACATTACATTACATTATGTAACTTGATGGAAAAATCAAATTTAATAAGAGTTTAAAATAATGTTAAGAAAGTAATAAAATATATTAAAGATCGTCCTAAGATATTGTTTTACCTACTGACTACATCTTTGAATTTAAGTGCTAGAACAAACTTGAAGTCAATCCTTAAAGGACCTGCCTTTCTTTCATATTTTCTTCCTATTTATAAGCCTAATACCCTGCTGGTTCTCAATCCAGCGTCAACTTTTCCATCCCCATCTTACCTTAACCTTACAGCCGAGAATTAATATGGCCCCACCTCACACCCGCCGTACCTGGAAGAACTACCAGACGGAGGCAATCACATTGGGTCCACTCCCACCGCGGCTCCTTTTATAAAATCCAACAAAGCATAAATGTTATGTCGCTAAGCCTACAGTCATATAGCCGTAAAGTATGCATAGCTTCTTTGTCCTTTTGTCTCCCCAATGCCATCCCCTGCACCTTCTGCCCCACTCCATCCTTTGCCACTTCATTCCAGGCTAGTCTTTGTTTTATTGTTTCTCAAATCGCTGCCTGTCGCAGACTTTTTTTTGTTTTCTTTTTTTTTTGTTAGCCGTCTAGAGTCTTTTGCCTCTCGTTTATTATTATGCAGCAAATGTCGCGACGCGTCGAGATTATGGAATGAGATACATAGTAGAGGGAGCAGCATAGGCTTTTCTGTTTCAGAACTTTGTCACGTGCCCCTAAACGCATTATTTAAAAAAATAAACATATACTAAGAGCAGAACAGAAGTTTGTATACCCTCCTGGATGGATTCCTGGGATCAAGACATGTAAGAACGTAAATGATTATTTCACAGGAAAATATCAGAAACTTAGGGCTAGAATACTTGTAAAAAAGTATCATTTCTTAGCTTCTTTGGAAGCTGTGATATATATATAATAGCCAAAGTTAACTCCTATCGTAAGAGTATAAAATATGTACATTTACAATTTGATAAATGTTCTTTAATAAGGAGATTCGGGTAAACTCAGTTAATCCAATCCAAGACTACGGGTTGTCCACTTGCTTAAAGCTGTGAGGTGGAACTGAGTTCATGGACTGCTTACTGAAAGTTTCATCAATTTTCGGGCTTTACCATCTGTTGCAACGACAGGCAATTATGAGGAGGGCGGGAGTACTACATAAAAGAACAAAACAACGGCCAAAAAAAAGTATATATATACATTAATGTCACAAAAAAGACCGAGTCGGAGGCGATTAAGATGATAATAACAAGCGACAAGTTTATTGCCCGTACACACATCAGTCGGGCAGGGGAGAGCCAAGAGCCGAGAACCGGGGACCGGTGGGGACAGAATGGATATTGGGGAGCCGCAAAAACTCTTCCCAAATGGATGGACAGGAAGGAGAAGCCTAAGCTTTTGTGGCCTGAAGCCTAATGCGCCAACAGCTACAACAACATAGCAGCTCGTCCACATTTCGCCACAACACAAGCACACACACAAACGCCCCCGACATTTGGTCGCCTTAAAAGCCAGTCAACTAATGCTAACAGCTGGCGACATAAATATCAAAAAGTGCGAGGGACGTGGGAGCGTCAATGGGAGCTACGGCTTTTGTCTTTGTCCACACAGCCAGGGACGGTGGCAGAGCCGACCAGGCCAGAGGAAACCAGAACACCAGGCGAGCCGAGCGCACTAAACCACTAAGTAAGATAAGTGAGGTCAAGCAAAAGGGGTCATGTGCGCGCATTGTCGCAGAGTTGCATACGCCTGCCCCACCACCATGCTTATCTGGACACAGGGGATGAGGGCCTCCGAAGTAAACCTGTACAGAAATGTTCAGACAAGGACAACAGAAAACAAAACCGCAGAAAATAACAGCTAAATTTTCTGATAACAGAAAGTAGGGGAACTCACCTATAAACCACACAAGAGCAAACCTGAATCAATAAAGCAATAAATTAAAGCCAAGCCGAAGTGGGTATACCTAATATTTATTATTAAATAATCGTATAATTAAAATAAAATTAAATCTGTGCCGTTGAATGGTTTCAGGTTTTATTCTAATTGTTTCCCTAGCTGGTGATTAGCAGAAGGTTATTTCTTTAATGCGAAGCAAATATTGAAACCTACTCGATTTAACTATAATAACTTCCGAAAAGAATATTTTTCTTCCTTCATGCATAATCTACCGCCTTACAAATTTGTACAAATATGTATATATTATCATTACATTCCCAATAATGTGCAAAATCACATATTATCAATTTGCATCGTTACAAATGCTTTGGCCAAATAACACAGCCTCTCCCTCCTAAATCTCGGAATAAGACTTTTTCACGTTCTCGGTCTGATGATAGTGCTTCTTTAGCTTTGTAATTACTTTCACCTTTTTCTCATTTGCTGACTCATGTAAAATAATTTCCTTATTGGACAGAAAAATGCACAACTTAACTTTTTGACAAAACGCCAGCCTAGTCCGATTCCCCGCAACGATGTTCTGGCTTCAGAAATAGGCAAAAAGTAATCCATACCAACCCCCTGTCCCCGTGATGACTTTCATTATTCATTATCTATACCTGGAGCAAATCTGGGGATCACGGTTTTGGTTTGCGTTTCTGGTTGGCGTTCCCTTGGTTTTAATTAATGAAGCTACAATATGACAAGAAAGCTTAACAAATTAATTTGCTGGCCAGAAGTTCGCAGAAGAAGGTATAAAAAGTAAATCGATTCTCTAAGGGAATAAAAATATCAACAAAGTTGTAATTTTAGCAATCATTCAGCTATATATACTAAATTCAAATACGAAAACTATTAAGAGTTTAATACAAAGTTCGCTCTTTTACTTATTTGTACAATTACAACTTTATTCAAGTTTCATTCATACTTTTAAAAATGTATAAAAAAATAGGGGACAACTGTTCTCAAAAATTGGTCAAATTTATCTAAAATTCAGAAAACATCAGCTATGCTAAAAAGCACTCTCGCGAATTTAGGAATAGACCATAAATTTAAAAAAAGTTGTACTTTTTCATCTGCATTTGCCAATAATCGAAAAAGTGTGCGACGTGTGTTGGGGGACAACAAAGTCAAGATGCGTTTGCTAATGTTGTAAAAGAATCGAGACCAAACAGGGTAAAAATATCGAAAATATGCAAATCAACTTACTCTGACGGAAAGTAACCAAAAAACATATACAAAAACCGGTGGGTGTGCGAGCCATACATTCCGATATGGATTGATGTAAAATTGATGCGCGCAGAGAGGGTTATTGTCTGGCCCGCATAAACAACGAAGAGTAAAAACAAAACAAAAAGGCAAGAAATTTCAATAATGCCAAGGCATTGGTTCCCAACTTAAAAGATGGACGAGAGGAAATATGAGGGAGCACAGAAAGTCGACGGAGCACTTCAGGCAATTTATGGCATATGTTACCTAACACACAAACCTCCCTACCGCCCACATGTAAATGCTAAAATAATACATATGCGTATGGCATAAAAATTGATATGCCAACATTTCTTTCATGTGTGAGTAATTCACAAGTAAAATGCAAAAACTTTTTAAATAAAATATAACTTGAGTGCAAAAAAAAAACGCACGAGAGGCAGTAAATTGTTGACTTTACTTATTTTTCTTTGGTTTCTTTTCTTTGTGATTGATCTTTTGGCAGGGAAAGAATTATTGAAAGGCACGAACATTTGTATTTTTGGCATTAAGCGTAATGACTGTAAAACCGTCTATCTCTGCCTGTCCCGTAATCATGGATTTATAATTAATAGCCGCCATACCGAATATTTCACAATGCCTTTATGAAACACAAGCCATAATTTAAGCCAACTATGGCCTGAAATAATGTAGCTCAATAAATTGAACTTTTCATAAATTTTCAGCACAAATTGGCCATGGGCTGGGTTGAGCCTGGGCTGGGCCACCACCGCTGCTCCTTGTAACTCCGATTCAGCCTGACATTGTCAACGTCTTGGTTCGCCCCCACGCCTGCCAAGTGAATTTATGGTTGGCAGCTTTTAGGCTTTGTTTTGCTGCTTATTATTGTTATTGGCACCAACAGTGACATATTAGGAGCGCCGCCTCCGCCTCAGCCTCAGCCTTCTGTCCGAACTCATTTGTTGGCCTGGCTAGATGGCTGATCGCTTTTGGGTCGGAACTCCTCAAAGGTCCCGTCCCGGACCGAGGCCGAGGCCGAGTCTGAGTCCGTGTCCGTCTGTGCCGCATCGGTCCGTTGCGTATACCGGATTATTAATATTAGAGGAACACAAAAAAGGAAATATATTTTCTACTGACCGGCTGCTACTCGCTACTGCTGCTGTTTTCGATTATTGTCCTTTGCATCGTCCTGGTTCTTATCCAGTAAATTGTTATTGACAAAGGAAGCAGCAGCGCGGCACAAATTGGGCGTTGAATTTGCGGCTTGGTGTTATGCCTCTTCTCATGCCGCCGTCTTTATTTCTTTTTTTTCTGCTTTTGCCGTTCAGCTTTTCGTTTCGGTTTCTTATATGCGTCCGACCATTTGTTGTGGTTATTATTATGGTTGATTTAGTGGCCACAAATTGAATGAATTGTCTTATTTAACCGAAATAAGTAATATTGTATAAGTTTTTAAAATTCAATAATGGCAAAGTGCGTGTTCAAATCAGATTAAATCGAAGAAGTCGATGCCACAACGCCACGGTGCCACGATGCCGATGAAAGCGAGTACGAAAACGGATCCAGCGGAAATGACAGACGCAGCATTCAATTGAATTAATTAATACCAAACCGATGAAAGAAGGAGGAAATTAAGTTTAAGGCGTTGCCGGGCGACGGCTGCTGCTGGAGGCTCAGGTGGCGAAATATATAATATAGCCCGCGACACGGCGCACAAAATATTTAAATAAAGTTGTAATTAAATGCATAGCAAAATGCCGCATTCCAAGGATCCACGCACACGCATGCCCCTCCGTACAATACCCAAAGTTGAGCAACAGTTGGAATAGAATGAAAATCACTCAAACGACGACATCTGAAGCTAAAGGATGATGAGTGTCGACGCGGTTGGCAGTGCGAATGTGAGCCAGGATGCTGGGAATGGGATGTGTGTGGGTTACGCATAACTTTCACAATTAGAAAATTAAAAATACACTGCGAGAAAAGTTCACCAGTCTGGGACATATTAGTGGTAAATGTGATGATTGCTGTGGTAGCTCAAGTTGGCAACAAAATGCTATATGATAATTATTTTTACCTAAAATAATAATTAATTATTAATTATTTATTAATTATAAAATGATGACTATTTCACAACAACTGCGGGAAATATCATATTATATATCAAGACACCTCTTTATCACATAAAGGAAGGACTCCTGGACTGGAGACTATTTATAAAAGTAGTCATAAGTTATAAGAAATCATGAATTCTTTTTATTTTCGCAGATTGATTAATTTGGAATTTTATTGTATTGAAAATGTAAGAAAAATCTGTAATTTTCAACAGAGTAAACTTAATCAAAAAGTTAGTGCTTTGTTCTAGTGTATGAAATTCACAACGTGTTACACAGACACAATGGCCGACAATTTGTTGCGTTCTGCAGACTTGGCAAGCTGTTGGCAATTTTAACCACCGCCACCGTCACCGTCACCGCCACTGCTATCTCTTCATTTCCACAGTCACCAAAACCGAGACCGAAAACCAAACTGCGAAGCCTCCAATGGGAGCCCAAGTTGAGAGCTAAATAGCGGGGAGCTGGAGCTGCTCGCTGGAGCTCTCTCCGCTCCGCTCTCCCTGCACGCAGGCATATTAAAATATTTAATTACCATGTAAACTTACGACTTTTGTTTTTGTTATTGTTTTAATTGGGACAACAACTGTCATAATAATGAATATGATGATGTTTGCCACGCGGCAAGCCCCGAGTTCCTCGCACTCGCACCGCAAAGTGCACAACGCATGGCGGACATGATACGGAATGGCGAAAGCTGGCGCCGAAGAAAAGCGTCGGGAAAGCGAAGCTTTATTACATTTTGTGTGTGATTCACGGCACATGTACGTACATATCTCAGCGCACATATGTATGTGAGAGGGAGCAGCTTTGGCGGTTTTCTAAGAATTGTCTGCCGCCTTTCAACACATTGAGTTGTTAGTACGTCCGCTCGCTCGCTCCTTTGCTTTTCGCGCAGCAGCGGCTTGGGCTTCCCTGTCTTGCATGTTATTTGAATTTTAATTGCAAACTTTTGTTGCATACTCTTGGCGTGGATTTATTTTATGGCTGGTACTGTGCTGCTCGCCCGGGTTTCCTTTCCTTTTCGGTGGCTTCTTCATCGCCTCGCGCGGCTGTTTAATTAAAAATGCTTGGCGGTCTCGCTCTCTCGCTGTCCTCCCTTTTCTATCTAGTCGTTCACATGCTGCATTTTCATTGCGGCTTTTTTCCAGGTGTTGCCTCAAAAAATTAAGGGAAGTGCTCTATCCCACGAGGGTGACTAAAATGATACTTGCTCTAAAATATTCATAATATTCAAGTGGAGCACTCAAGCTTGTATATATATCTTTGTATATATATTATTAATCAAAAACCTTTGTGCTCGAATACAACACTTTATAGTCTTTAAAATTGTCCATTATTGCAAAGTCATTTTCAGAGACTGCAGAAAAGAATTAATAGTTTACATCAAAGACAA
>JAEIIH010020998.1:0-10318 GCA_018904745.1 Drosophila orosa | reverse complement strand
TTTAGCCTTCATGGTCAGCCCATAAAGTTCCAAAATTATAGCTGTACCAGTTTTATTTTTCAATTTTAAAGTAAACATTCTAGACGCCCGCCCCAGGCTGTCTAGCAAAATGGTTTAGGATGACGTCCCTCGTATATATAATTTGTATTTTAGTCAGTCATAAAAAATAATTTACAAGCCAGATTCGTATGAATTCGTTTGAATTTGTTTTTCGGCGCAGTATGTGCTTTGTTGTGCAGTTTGTACATACAATTATAATGGTTCTCGTCGAGTTCCCTCTATTGAATTTGTGTGTACTATATATATTTTCCAATATCTCCAGATATGCCACTCAAAATGTATAAGTACATTGATAAATCGGTCCGTTTGAGATTGGCCGACTGCCGTCTAATTGAACGCAATGAAGCAGCTCACGATGAAAGTTGCCAAGTTGTCAACATTTCAGTCGAGATTTTATTTCTCTTTTGATTTCCAACTCTGGTACACTCGGTCACGGGGTCTTTGACACTTGTGAGTGGTCGATGGGAATGAATGGGTGGATGGGTGGAAAAGGGGCAATTAAATGGCTAGGGCACCACAGAAATATCACATCCCTTCCCCAGGAAACTCAACTCAGCCGGCTTGCATTGCATAAGACTTGAGGCATCGGCTCTCCTCGTTTTTGGCCGCAAATATTTGCTCGCTAAATTTAGCGGCGCGCAAAAAAAAAAAAAGAGAACATAAAAAAGGCAACGGGCCAAGCGTTTCAAATATACTTTGCCCATTTTACCACAATTTTTTCCTATATATTTTTTTAATGCTGTAAAGACCGGGTGCCAACATTTTTGTCGGTGGGGCATAAATGAAGCGCTTTGAACGTGATTTGCCTGCTCATATAGTTCGGCAAATATTTATATTTAGCTTATATTTATTACAACAATTTCATCTGGCTTATTTTTTGGTATCCCCCTCCCTTAATTTTCTCACATCTCGCGGTATTTTCCGTCAATTTTATTGGTCAAATGTTTGTTTAATAAATCACCGAAGGAAAATATTTCGAAATTGTTAACGAAAAGCACACATATATACACCACGTTTTCATAATAAATAAAAAATATGAGAAATTTTTCGTTGGGCATTCGGAATGCATTTCGTTGGAGATTTATGTGTGTCAACCCCTCCGCCCCCAGAATTAATTAATATTTATTTATAGTAGGCTATATCTAATGGCTTCACTTCAGGCCTGAAGCAGGCGGCTTCTCTGCGGTGACACTTTGCAATCGATCCATTACCATAGATATTTATTATAGATACGGCTCGCTTCTGCCAGCCTGGAGATTTTATTTGATGAGCTGTTGAGGGCAAAGCCCCAAAGGGGATTTGTGCTATGCGAGGGCCTGATATATTTTATGAGCTGAGCAGGAAACATTCAGATATAGTTTTCAATTTATGGTTTGTTTTTAAAGTGGAATGTGGAATGCCATAAAAAGGCGGAAAGGGAATTCAATTCGGCGAAATATAATAATCAGTTTAAAGAAGTCCCAAAGCTGTAATTTCGATTAAATATTCCCTGGAGAAATAGTCCCCTAAGATTTTTCGTACTTTTCAAAGCTTGATAAAACTTCAAGTTCCCTTGAAGTTATTTCTCTTTGGCAATGCCCGGCAAACTCTGTTACAAATCACCTCTAATTCGTCAGCTGCAATTTGCCTGATTTGCTTAAGATAAATTCCCTGGTAGCAGAATCACACAGTTGCAAAACAACAGAGAATAAAACTTAATTAATTAGTGTCAAAATGGCGGGAGCCATGGCCAGATTTTGGAAGAACGGAGGAGGATACGGCCAGGTCAGCCGCCTGGCTCCTAGCTCCTATCTCCCTGCCTCCTTGGCCGCTGTCAGTGGGCAAATTAATGGAATCAGCGACGCTATTAGCCAACTGCGGCGACTATGCCTTGGCCGGGGCATAACGGCAATTTATCTCTTAGCACGAATTATCGATCGCATTTCGCATGAGCGACAGGTCGGACCATCGGCTGGAATTTAACTTTTCGCTGTGCGCTCGTTTGCTCGTTCGCTCGTTTCTTCGCGTTGTTCGGTGCACAGGCTAGTACCCCAAAAACTTAATGGTTTATCTATGTTTGCTATTAGGTAACTGTCAGTTCCGCCAGAAAGCAACGAGGGTAGACACACACACACACAGAAACACAGACCCACTGTTCGATAGACTGTTAACTTGGCTTATTGAGTTGTACGGCCGAACTTGCGACCTTTTTATCGCCGGCCAAGTATCTGCAAAGCCAAAGTCTCTTTCTCAGTCGCAGGCGGGGTCTCGAGTAATTTCCTAGTGCCGGTTTCTTTCTGGTAATGAAAAAGGGGAGCGCCAAGAAAAACGGACGGCTACGGCGACGGCAACAAGAAACACAATTTTTGGCACGCGAAACTTGCGCTTATTCAATTTTCAAACGTCGCCCCATTGCCAGCCAACATGGCGTATGAGCGCTTCCGCTTTGCTTCACTTCCGCTGCGCCGCACAAAAAAGTCCAAGCCCCCGTCTGGCTATCGTGTTTCCACTGAAAAAATAAAGGTTCTAGATGATAGAAAGCTGGTTCTTAGGATTTTACCATTTTCAAAGATTATATTCTTTCTTTAGCGACGTTTCGGTATAAATATATTGTATTTTATTATTGAATTCTTTATAATTTCTTGGTGTTTAATCCCTGTTTTAGCTTGATGATTTCCCCAAGTGATGGGTTTGAAAATTTGAAACGTACATGAACAAAGCGCGCCGCGGCAATCATTCATAGTGGCATTCAGGCGGCATTGTTGTGCGCTGGCGGGGATCGGGACGTGGAGTTGGAGTCGCCTGTTTGCTCCTGCGGACGAAATCCTTTTTGGTCGCACGAGTGTGTGTGTGCGGGGTCTCTTGTATATTTTTGGTTTTTTTTTTTTGCATGCGACGTCAAACGGTGGCGTCGACAAACTTTTCGGCTGTTTACCCTTAACGTGGCCCGAATACACTGAGCGCAGACACGACCCACCTGGCAGCCCCCTTCCTCTCCGGATCGTTAATTAAGATGAATGCGTTGCGCGTTTAACGGCTTAAATGGAACGGAAGTCTAAGTGATGTGGGAGCCTGCCCGTCTGCCTGACTGCCTGTCTGCCTCCTTCCACTTGCCCGGCCTGGGTTTTCTTGCAGTGTATTTATCGAATGGGTTGGCCATTCTCCGTTGGTCTCACATGACACAAAACGGGGCGAAGCCTGTGGCAGTGGCAGTGGCAGACCCCCTGCGGCCAACTGAAATATCCTCTCCGTTTGCACAATCTTTAATATTCAAATGCGGGTCGAGTCGAGGCGGAAAAAAGTAGTGCTTTACGGCCATTATATAAATAAGAAATCTGACATAATGCCGGGACGACAGTGTGAATGATAAGTGATGTTTGTCACGAAGGATTATAAAGGGAAATGTTTCACTTGAATGCCGTGGAGTCGTCTTTCCGGGCCAGCTTTCGGCTCTCTGGGACATTTGCCAGCCTGTCACGAAGGATAATAAGCCAAAAGGTTTAACTTTAATGGCAAACTTTGTTTTTATCTGCAGTTAAACGGACAATTTGCCAAAAGTCAACATAATATTTTCTTTACTTTTATTTTGTTAGTTTGCTTGGCACGAATGGCTCGCAGGAAAAATAATAAAATGTACATTTTTTGGAAACTAAGGAAGGAATTTGCAAGGAATACAAAATTTAATTGATCGGTGTTTGGTAGTTTTAGTCTCTACTCAGGTGAGGTTGCTTCGGGGAAATAAATACATTTAAAAATGTGCACAGATACCTAACATGGTGTTTATTATAAAATATCTGACTAATTTTTAACTTTCCTTTCGTTTTTATATAAGAAATTATTTATTTATGAATTTGGTAACAAAAACAAGGCTTCAAAAGGATCTATTGTCACTAATTAAACATCCTGACTTCTCCCTGTCGCAAAATGTAACAATAAAATCACTTTCATCTCTGATTTCATCTCGAGAGTATCGTTTTTGTAACGAAATTTTCAGGAAATCGATAGGACAACTGTTCTTTTTTGTTCCTTTCCGGGTTTTTCTTTTTTGAGTAAAGGACCGACCACCCATCGTTGGGAAGGGCAATCCCATCAGTTAAATATTTTTTGTTGCGTGCCAGATTTATGCAAGCACGCAACTGGAGTGACTTTGTCATGTTGCGTGTTTGGAGTTAATGCGACTATAATTTAATATTTCTGTGTGCGAAATGTTACAATGCCCTCGACTTGTCTGCCCGTCCGTGCTGTGGCTCGGAATCAACCCTCATCTAGGGCAGATTTTCGTTGAGGGATGGTTCCCGCTTTCCGCTATCCGTTTTCCGTTTCCGTGGTCCGTGGCCGCAACTTGTATTGCAATTGTCTCG
Source organism: Drosophila orosa (assembly GCA_018904745.1). NCBI lineage: Eukaryota > Metazoa > Arthropoda > Insecta > Diptera > Drosophilidae > Drosophila > Drosophila orosa. The sequence goes on along the minus strand of JAEIIH010020998.1, from coordinate 5,918 downwards.
TGTCGGAGTCGACTGCCGGTGGCTGCTTTTGACTGATGAGTTTCAACACCGCCATTGGAAAATCCAACCCCGGTTGAGGGGGGCTACGAGCGGGGCAATCAACAACCCTCTTCAGAAATTAAGTTGTGTCGAAATCGATGCCGCTGCGAGGGGAGGCTGAAGCTGAAGCTGAACCGCATGTCAATCATAATTAAAACTTTTGCCCCGAGGGAGCGTCAGGTTGAGAGTTGGTCGATTGTAAGCCGGCTTCGGGCTTATCTTATCGCACGCCTGATTGCTTTCTACGCCCCAGACAAACAGCCGGGAGGGGGTGCTGTGTGTATGCACTATATATGGTCTCTGCAGTTGGTCAGTCGAGTCATTCAAGCAGCTCCCATTCATCCCGGGCCAGGGACAGGGACAGGGGCTCTATCGAATGCCAAATATGGCATGCTGCGTGGAGCTGCTCTCGAGGCTCGTCAGCGGCTCATTATCAATTTTCCAAGCTGCAGGCAGAGCGGGGAAAATGATGTGCCTAAAGCCATTTTGTAGCTAAATGTGGCGAGTACTTACTGTTTTTTTTTACTTAATAAGAGATTATTATAAGAGCTTATTAAGTTTCTTTTTTTGGTTGTGGGAAAGCGTTAAAAGAGTTATATATAGGATTAATATAAAACCCTAAATTAAATACTCTGGCGAATTAGAATATAAATTAAACAAATACTATGACAAATGCCTTTATAATCACCAAAGTATGACTGCCTTTTTTAAGATTAAACACCCTTTTTTTATACTTTCTTATATAAGTAACTAAGAAATCAAATGTCTAGCTATTTCTTTCCCAACTTTTACTAGGCAACACTGAGGGAGATCGAGAGAAATGTGCGTTCAGTTGTTCCTACAAAAGTCTCCTGTCATCGCCAGAGGAAAAGCTGGCAAAACTGAAGCTAGACCTCCTCGAGAAGCCCCCCGATGACTCCACCCCTGGGTAACCGTAACCTCTTGAAACTGAGTTTCCTTCCTGGTATTTTTGCTACCGTCAATGTGTCTGCAACAATTGTTGCCATCCATTCGTTGTCAGGCATCTCTGTTTCTGTCTCTGGCCCCGTTTGCCGTTTAAAGACTTCTTTTTCGCTGGCAACTATTGTGATTTCCCCTGTACGCCTTGTTAGCGCTGCTCTTACCACTACTATTTTTTTTATACCATTTTACTTTTATATTTTTCTGTTTTCCTTTCGCCACTGAAGTTGTTGTTTGGGGCATTAGGACATCAACATCAAGCAGCTCGTACCACTTGCACTTATTTGCTGCGTGTCTGGCAAGCCAAAACCATGTAGATACTTATTTGTAGCCATCAGATACAAAACAGACTTATGATACAAAGCAGCAGATGCAGTCTCGTGAGCTTACCTGCAAAGAGAAGAACATAAATGCTTAGTTTTCAGTTTTTTAAAACCATTTATTAGGTAAATTAGGGGCTTAAAAGATTTATGGCAATCTGTAATAAAAGTTCTGAAACAGATCAAAGTTCGATAAACACAAAATAGCTTTTATTTTCACATTACATTGTTGTGCTATGACTTTGTAAAGGGGGGAAGAAGTTATGTACCAAGTCCAATATCCAAAATTAACTCACACCCTTCCCTATCAACTTCCCGTGTCTATTTACAATTATTTTCTGTTGCCATCCGACAGCCGTAAAATAGCCTGAAATGTTTAGCGCATTCTGTTTGAATTCAGATTTAATTATGTGGCAACAACACGGGGAATCCTAAACAACACAGGGAGTCCAAAATAGTGGATGCATTTGACTGATTGAAGCAGATTTGTTTACAGAACGCAACTTGTGCGTGAAAGAAGATTTTCGAATTTTTCCCCCCTTCTCTGCCATAATTTGTTTGTTTGCCTTGTGTGTCAAAGTTCAACCCGAGACGGCTGGCTCTATTTTTAGTGCAGTTTATTGAGTGAAAATGTTTGGAAAATGCACTGCTCACCTCGCTCCAACGTCTCGCCAGCGTGTCGGCAATTAAAAGCCATTTGCCCACTGGACACGGCCAATGAATGGTGGCGAGCAGGGCGAGCGGAGTCAGAGTTCAAGTCTGGCCAAGTGGAAGTGGCTGCTATTCAGTCACCGACTGACTGACTGAGTTCATGTGCACATGACACTTGCCTTGAATAAAATATGAGGAGCCACGGCGCAACCCCGCCATGTTGATGATGCGCCGTGTTGAAAGACAAATAACGCATCGTCAAGTGGTTGGCTCTGCCATCGCACCACCAACGCTCCGCCGTTTCCTCCGCGCTGCACCACCGCCACCACACGCATCGCAGTTTGTCAGTCAACGAGCGAGACCACGGGCCAGGCCAAATGGCAGCTGACACAGTTTGCTACGAGTTTTTCGAGCAGTGTTGCGAAACTAAGGATCCCGAAAAGTAGCCAAAAACAGGCATTGAAAATAATTTAAAAAGCTGTATATTATTATATTATATTCTTTGCCTAAATAAATGCCAGAAAAAAACTACTTTAGATAACTATAAACAACTAACTCATCTAACAAACAATCAAGTTGTTTACACTGCCTTCGTACTTCCTCAAAATATCTTTCAAATCTTCTTACACGGTACATAGAACATAGCTGTAGCAGTATTTTATTCCAAAAAGAAACTGGTTAAAAATATAAAAAATTTTCCAATAAATCAATTCAAGTGTGCCCATACCTGGCTAGAAATCAGCTAATATGGCCACACTGCCGACAAGCTGTAACTTGCAAGCTGCGATGGCAGCGCGCGTTGACACGCAACCAGAAACAGGGTGGCAAACGTAAAAAGTTCTTGACAAAAAGGAATGTACAATTTTATAAATGTTGGGGAAGCTGCTGCCTGAAAGGGACGGAATAAACTGGATGGGATGCGATGCTATGCCCTGATAGCCACTTACCAGATGCCCTACACAGGACTCCGGGATTTACAGCGTGGCTCATTGGGAAAGTTTCGGGGCAACTCTGTCTCTGACAGCCAAAAAGCCACGGCGAATAGAGTGCATTGCCCAAAGTTATTAATCATTTTCATTTCGGGTTTCCCCAATCGACAGATGAAAACTTTTCGGTGGCCATTTGAGGGGGGCTACGAGCTAAGGGAAAACGTATGTAAAAGGGTTTTGACTTTGCTTTACAAAGAGGAAAAGTGTTTTGAGAGTTCCTATTTTTTTGGACAAACACTAAAGGTAACCAAATGGTATTACCAGAGGTTAGACTGATTTTTACTTAAGCCGTCTTACTACTGCAGGGTATAGAGCCAACACTGTTTGCTCAACATTTTACAGCCGAGCAGTACATAAATATTAACCCCCTAAGATGTATCTCGCCCAGACACTCATCCCTTTAACCCACACACACACGCCCCCACATTGAGTGGCGCATTATACTTATGGACGATGATGATGCACCAGTTCGTTCCTTAATGCCGCCACCACCCAGATATTCTGTTTAATCTGCAGCCCAGCCGTGGCTCTCTGAAATTTGTTGTGGCTCAGAATTTTCCAGCCTTTTTTAAATCAGACCAATTTGTATGCATTAAATGCACGGAGACAGACATGGATTTACGTAATGCCCGCCCCCTATTTACGGAACACCGAGGGACTTAAATACATATGTATATCCCAGACAGCCCCCAGGCTTCCCCTTCATCTTGGCCTTCTAGGCCGGGTCCACCCCCGGAATTGTCGAGGTCGGAGCTCTTGTACAGTTGACGCGTTCCACTTGACAAGGGGTGCCGCAGTTCCACACCCACCGAGTCCCCATCCGTTCGTCTGGCAGAGCGGAAGCTCCAATAGAGAGCCACCCACAGAGGTCAAAGTCAAGAGCGAAAAAGTTGACGATTCTATTTATGTTTTTCGCTTTATTTTGTTTTGTTTTTTTGACAATTATTAATCAACTACCAACTGGGCGGTAAATAACGAATGAGAATGCTCTTGTAACAATGAGGAAGCAGCTACTTGAGATATTTTCCCTCAATGGGTGTCAAGTGCAAGCAAACCCCTTTCTCCTTTCTCCCTTCCCATTTCCCCCTCCAGAACAGCCATAAATTTGTCCAGTCAACTACATAATTAACAGCACCCGACAGGGCCAGGGAGACATTTAAAAATCAACCGACTTTTGGATGGGGCCAAACAATAAATACAACAAAATTAACAACAATAACCAGGGGAAGGGGCACAGCGGGAACACTCTGACACTCACAAAAACACACATAGAGACACCCAAACACACACAACAATAACAACCATAACAAACAGGAACAGCACCGAAAAACAACAACAATTGAGGCATTGTTCGACTTTTGTTTTATTGCAAACATTCATCGCCATTTGCGTTTTTGCCATAAAAGTTGTTCGTGTTTTGCGGATTGCTGATGTTGCTTTTGCCCGTTGAGCAGCGATAAAATCTCTGAAATAAATGCCAAAGAATCGGATTGAGTTCGAGCCGAAATTTGAACACTCTTTGTAAGCGAAAATGTGGGATTTTGTTACATTTTTGGCTTGATAAAATGCGTGGAGAATTAATGATTACCTAAGTACTTTATTTAAATGAATATAAATATAACAATTTGTAGAAAAATATTTTATTGTCTTTGCTGCAGTTTTTAAATATTATTTTTTAAAACAAAGGTATATAAAGCTATTAAGTAAAAGCCAATACTACAATTTTTTATATTTCCTAAGATTTATAAAGTAGTTTTAAACATTTTACTGGCTGGGATAAATTCATAAATTGAGTGACTAAGCTTGTTGATAGAAAACTAAAAATAGAGTCCGAGTAGTTTGAATTTATTCTCACTTTTCACCCATTTGTGGCTTTCATCAGACACAATTACTCTTTATTGAACGTTTAAAAAGTAGATAATAAAATCAATTAAGTAACTTTCAAACTTGCTGATGGAGCTATCAGGCAAAATTTAAAAGAGGAAACACAAAAAGCAATTTCGATATGCTGCTGCTGCTTCTGCTTTCATGTCGACACATTGTTTTTGATCCTGCTCCGTCTTAAAGTTAATTTATCCTGTGCTGATGCCAACAAAAGGCAAGCACAGCTTGTTTAACATGTTAAGGCAACAGCTACAGTTACGGCAACACCAATAAAACCCCCGACACAACACCCTATATAAGTATATATACTATATACATATACACCCCCAACACCAGTCCAGCCCCCAGCCCTTAGTCAGCAATTTGAAGCGATTCCATGACGACCCCAATGGTCTCGTTTACAAATTAAGCACTTTCAAATGGGCAGCAAATTAATTTTTATTGCGCCCAGAGTTATGTAAAATATGGCCAGTAATTCCGGGGACGCGGCCAGATATGCTTGTTTGTTGTTTCCCCTATACAACTTATAGAGAGACTACAGCTGGCGAAATGCAAAAACTTTGCCCAAAGCCTAAGGATTCTGAGGAGTCTGTGTTTGTGTTCATAGAAATTGTCAAAGTTTTGCCAGCTTCGAAATTGACTAGGACTGGGGAATGGGAATTAAAGGGAGTCACAGGACAGTTATTTAGTGCAGGGACTTAGCAGATATCAGCGGCAGTGGCAGCATCATCAGCGGCAACCGGAAGCGGAAGCGGCCAACACTTGCCGGCGTCAGTTTCACTCGCAGTGTGTGTGCGATTATCCGCGCAAGTGTGGGTTCTGTGCTCGTTCAGTGTGTGTGTTCTGTGTTAGCGTGTCTTCGTGGCTTAAATTATGTTGGCAGCTTAACGTGGCCCAGATAAGCGCGGCTCTGTTTGATATTTCCCATCTTCTAGCCAGAGTCATTAGCCGGGAATTATGTGTATTTAATTGGAATCATCAGCAGCCAGATTGAACCAGAGCAAAATGCACGTATTTCCAGGTGTTAGATAGTTAGACAACTCGGAAAATTAATTGGAGGTATTATAAAGACATA